>JAOBBB020158279.1:0-12411 GCA_025331005.2 Zoanthus gigantus
TGGCGATCGTCCTCAAAATTCTTCCCACTCAAATACTTCTTTCAACTCCTTCACTATTCGCCAAAATTTAGGGTAGATAGTGGCCTTAGGTATAAACCGTTATTTACTTAGGGGCAACCATCTTATTTTACTCCAGTCCCACTGTAGCACTCTGCAGCACAGGGATCTCACAATAAAAGTTTCCTACATGTATGTTTGTCTTAGTTTGTCTTAGTTTGTCTTAGTTGTTAATATTAGTCCAGGGAAAACATTAATAATTATTTTTTTGATTCTGATACATAAGCAAATTAGGAAATAACATGACTTTTTGAGGGCATATTGTTTACTTTTGGCCCGCGTATAGTAAAATTTTTGCATGAGCTCAGTGAGGGAGAAAATTTTACTACAAGGGCCAAAAATAAACAATATGACCTGAGAAAAGTCATGTTATTAACATTATTATCTATATACAAGGCCAAATAATTATAAATACATACAGTTACATACTGTAACACTAACACAATATACAATGGAGACAATGAATGCTTTTAATAATAAGGTAAAACAGTTAACAATGAATTAAAATATATAGAAGAACTAGAAGAATTTTATGAAAAGATAAACGGGCTAAATTTTACTGGTATTTGTAAAAAAATTGACCAATCATATCCAGGGCACAAGTCATGTAATTACCGCCTGCCTGATTCGTTATCGGCCCATGTTTGCGAACGTTTTGAAGAGGGCGGTTTCCCATTTGGCCTTCTATATTGATGATAATATTATATAGCCTTGGCCCCAATGAGGTCTGTTTGCATGTACATCAGTAGCCTGTAACCTGTATTTTGTTCTGTTCTAGAAACTTCATATTTAAGTCTACAGTATACTACATAACTAAATGACTTTTTATTTTTTTCCATAGGCTGAGGATTATGAAAGAAAATTAAAGAATCTAGCAGATTCAATAACTGAATGTAAAAAAGAAGTTAATTGTTTGAAAAAGAAATTTAAAGAAAGTAACGATGAAAGAAATATTCTAAAAGAAAAATTTGTGAAGGAGACAGAAGTAATAAAGAAGGAGGTACAGTATTAAGTTGCTTTGGGAATGCTACAGTGTTCTAAGAAGTGAAGGAATGTCTAATAAAAACGTTTAGCTAAAAAATTCATAAATAAATTATACACACCTAGGAATTCTGACCGGGTATGGTAACAGTTTTGCAGCATTCAGAAGTGGAATTGTGTGACAAAAATGGCTGATTGTGCATAAATTTGTACATGCATGTTTCCTTGTTGGGTTAATTTTTTCTTAAGATGTTTCGGATATACATTGTATACAGTACTTGCACCATAGTACAAACTCTGTCTCAAATACCGATTTACTCCTCAGGGCCTAGTTGTTCAAAAGCCAATTAGCACTAACCCAGGGTTTAGTATTTAACCCATGGTCTTGTTTCCAAACATACAGAGACAAATTTGATCTGTAAATTTGGGATTAACACGTTTTTTTTGAAAACATTTGAACAGTGTTTTGTATGATTTGTAATCCTTATCTTAAAGAAGCAATTGCTACTTTGATTTTTGCGTGATCCCAGGATTAAATTTAAAACACCTTTGAATAACCCAGTCCAGAGTGGCATTGATGAACCCCTCAAATGACCTGCTCTCCCAATTGTGGCTCCAAGCCTCAGTTGGTGCACTAGTATCACGGAGGTCATGAGCTTGAACCCTCAAGATTGAAAGTTTTTTTTCCAGGCTTCTCTTTCATAGCCTGCGCTGCAGACGAACTTTTGTTCTTGAAGTCTGTCTGTGAATCAGTTCAGGATTTCGTGTTCTAGATCAGTTATATGTACTCAAATATGATTGGCTTCTCTCACCATGAAGCATGATAAAAAATACAAAATCCTGCACTGATTTGCAGACATTCTTAATTTGTATTTGCTGAAACTGGAAACCGTCTGCATGCAGGCTACTCTTTCGAACAGTTGCTTGGATTGCAGACTGCAATAATCAATCATAAAATTAATGTTTACACTGTGGTACAAACTCACTCTCAATAACCAGAGAAAGATGCCCAGAGTCAGTTTGAGATCAGTCAATTCACAGTTCACATGCAAAGCCCAAGAAGGGGGTAAGGGGGTTTCCAACCCAGTCTGCAGAGCTGGGAACTGTGAGGTTTAACAACTCAACTATCCCAATTCCACCATTTGAAGCTCATGACCCAAATCATTTCTTACAGACAAAACCACCAGTTTCCAAAGCCATACCACAAAATACCTTAAATTTAATACACATATATTTTATAAATGGATAACCTGCATAGCAAATGTTTTTTATTTAGTGTGCCCAAAAACTGGCTGACATTTCTGCAGTACACAAGAAGGAGATGGCCGAAAGAGATGAGAAACTAAGAATGTTAAAGATGAAGATGGCAGATACTCTCGGAGATAATTCAAGGTGAACACCAAATAAAACTTATTAGAATGCTAGTTGTTTAGTCTTGTGCAGTTGGTTGCTCTCATATCTTAGTATTATCTTAATAACAACAATTTTTTTTGCTCCTAACATTCGCTTGCATTTATTTACGTTATATTCATTCTAATAATATTAATATATATGTGATTTTTTAAAAGAAGAATTCATGAAGTACAGTATTTGCACCATTGATAAAACACAGCTCAGAAGTAATAAGAACTAAATTGAGTTAGGTCATCAGGGAATTAATGAGGTATTTAAAGTGTGACACAGAAATACTATAGACGAACAGCAAAGCAAATGTGAACAGGTACCGCTGATATGCATTCTGGTGGGAGCTAACGTGGAATGGATTAATGTCCTATTTAGGGAGAGTCAAAGACCTTCATTCGCCTTTTTTACATCATCTGTATTACAGTTAGATTCAAGGCCAGTAATATTCTATAATCTAACATTGAGAACATGTTGTATTTGATGGCAAATTGTAAAGTTAACATTGTAAAAGACAGGATTCATGTAGACACGCTCTAGTGTTTCAAAATGCCGACTACAATCCACTGATTGATATAACCGTATATCTGGATGTTTCCCGAAAATCTGGACCAAATTCTTTGGTTATAAATGAATTCATTTCTAAAATGAAACTCAAACGCTTTGGATGCAAATTTGATGTTCATGTTCATCCAGCCATCACGGCGTATGCAAGAAGTGAAATGTTTAAACTTTGCTGTGCTTCAAATATTAACATACCAGGCCTTGTACTTAATAGCCTAAAAAATGTTGATCCAGCTGATTAAAGAGCCAGCACGGGTGACTGAGACATTGTTATTTTGACCTCAAACTCAGAGCTAACTGCCGACATTGATGTCGCTACGATTAATATCAGTGATCATTATCTAGTTAACGTGACATTAACATTTTTGATACCAAAACCATTTCCCACGTGGAAGACACAAGTGGAGAAGGAGAGCAAAAGTGTTGGTTTGGAGAAGGAGGATGTCTTGAATTGAGCAAGATGGAAAGTGGGAATTAAAGAGATTGCTGTTAGAGTGGGGTAAATCCAGCCACCCCCATTTACGGGGATAAACGCGGATCAAAATTGGATGATGATAATGATGGTTATGATTGTTGACCTTGCCTGTATCTTATGGATCCAGAATACCTTGATTGATGATGTGAATAAGAAGTTAGACCACTTAGAAAAGGAAGGGTAGGCATCAGCAATGCCCTTATCTTTATAAAAACATCAAAGACATGATGCACAGGAGAGATCAAGCAAACAAAATTGCCCATTAGACAGGCTCAGTTGCCGAATGTCAAAACTATCGTGAATACCGGAACAATGTCAAGAGGACGCTACTTGAGACTGAGAGAAAGGTAATGTACGTTGAGAAAGAGATAATCGACAATCAGAGCGTCAGTGCCAGATGGAAGGTTATATGGAACTGTATTCTAGCCAAAGTGAAGTCGTGACTAACTATTTAATGAGTTTTTCCACAGTTGGAGCTAGTGCTGCAGCTGAATCTAAGAGCCTGGCTAAAATAAATGATTTACCTTCTTATGAGCACCCTGCAAATCAGTCAGTACATGAAGCAGAACAATTCCAATTTCACGTAGTTAATTCAGTGGAAATCCAGAGGATCGTTCATTCTTTTCCCTCAAATAAAACTCCAGGGAAGGACAAGCTGAGTATGGGTGTGATAAAAGATGCATTTCCGGTTATTCCATTAGTTCTGGCTGACATAGTGAACACATCATTATTGGCCTCAACCTGGAAATAATCTGAAATGGTTTCTGAAAGACAGAGATCACGAAATACCCAACCATAATTGACCGGTCTTGACTATCCCTGTCTAAGATCTGTAAGTGAGCAGCCTTCAGTCAGTTAACAGTGTATATTGCCGGTTTGAAATGCCTCACAGAACACCAGAATGGAAACAAAAAACATCATTCCACAGAGACACTTATCGTATTCATGACTGACACTGTTCTTGTGGCGATGGATCAGAACCAGTCGACAGCCTTGGTGCTTCTGGATCTTTAGTGGCTTTTGACGATATCGACCATGAAATTTTACCGAAGAAGCTCAAATCACTACGTATTGCTAGTGATGCAACTAAATGGTTTAGAAGTTACCTAATAGATAGAACCCAGTGTGTTAGAATTGGTTCTGAGATATAAGATTTCTGTAGAGTGACATACGACGTGCCACAAGGGTCTGTTGTAGGCCCAGTTCTTTTTAACATTTATCTAAATAACCTTCCAGTCGTACCAAAATGTGCGTTCAATGAAAAGCTATGCTGATGATTCCGAGCTTTATCTGCCCTTCCCTATCAAGAAAGCTGATATAGCTGCCACCCATTTGATCAAGAACCTACGAGAAGTCTCTACGTGGTGCAGCTCCAATAGCATCTTAATTAATCCTGTTAAGACAAAACTCCTGTTGCTAGTTACACCACAGATGTTAGCAAATGTAACAGATAACTTTGCTGTTACTCTACTTGGAATACAGATCAGACCATCACATTCTGCAAGTAGGAACTGTCGAATGTAGTGAGGAAATGTCCAAAACAAGTAGGAACTGTAGAAGGTGACGAGGAAATGTCCTACAAGTAGGAACTGTCCAAGGTAATGAGGAATTATCCAAAACAAGTAGGAACTGTCGAATATATTAAGAAACTTTCCAACATGTAGGAATTGTCAAAGGTAGTGAAGAATTATCCTACATGCAATCACAGCATGCGTAGAGTCCTATCTATATTATAATGTTTTATAATTGTATGATTGAAGCAAATTCAGTTGCACCACTTTTTACTAGGGAGAGACAACAGCAGCTAGAGGTACTGAGCCGAGAACTCAAGCGAATGACAGAGGAATATGATGTGATAAAGGCCCAACTTACGGCAACAAAGTCAGGAAACCAGGTTTGAACAATTAATCTGTACAAGAACAGAAGTCTGAATGGAAAGATTTACAGTAGCTAATCTAATTCTAACTTCAAGGTTTATTCTTTTGGAAACCCAATTTTCCTTAATTACTTCAACAGAGTCAGTCTATTGGTCAAGATCTAAGCGGCCTCCTCATTAGTAATGCATACAGTTCATGCAGCTGAATGGATTGAAGCATAATAAAGTTATTAGTTTTTGAAAAAAACCTCTCGCCTGTAAACTCTCCTCAAATGTTAGTTTTGAATAATTTGTCAGTAAAAGAATCTACATAATGTAGTTTTTATAAGGAAGTTTTTTCGAAACTGTCTCATCTTCCCAAATATCATCTTGCTTGTTCTGGAACACAGAATGGCAGTTTAGTGACAGCTGTATGTAGGTAATGTAAAAAGCCAGTTTTCTTGCATTAAAATACTAAAATTAATGCTTTTAATATGAATATTGTCACTAGGAGATACTTATGTAATGTTTAGAGTGCACCCATCATACATTAATGTATTAGGTTAGTGAATGAAATATTATTGGCAACATGTATCCCTTAGTTTATATTATATTTAAATTATAAGATAAGCTATAAGGGTAGAAAAACGGAACTGCACAACCTGTTGATCGTTGATTATAAAAGATGCAAAAACTGACCGCAGAAAATATAACTTGATTTGCTAATCTTGATTTAACACCAACAGGGCAAATGCAGTAATTGTTATGTATTGGAAAAGCAGCTTCAGTCAAAGATTGTGGAGATAAGAAATCACGAGGTTTCTGTAATTAACCTACAGCAGTTATGTAGCAAGATGGAGAGACAGCTTGTGCAACAGGTAACTTGTTTCATGGGGACGTCTTTTTCACTCTAATGTAAAGATTTTTCAGTTGAAGGAGGTAGAGATCACAGTGTTTGTTGAAGTATTGAATTTTTTGCTTCATTTACGAGAATTACTTTAGGATGTCATTGTTGGTTTTATAACTAGGATGAACTGTTACGACATTGGGCAAAGAGCCAAGGGAAGAAAATAACATGAAGCACTAATGCTGCAAGGGCACCAGGTAGGTTCTCCGTCACCAACGAAGGGTACAATGTGATTAAATTGCAACATGCTGAATTACCTCACTATGAAAAACATACAGATATGTGCTAGATTTATAGCTAACCAAAAAATGTTAGACGCCCATGCTGCTCAAGAAACCAACATAATTCTTCGTCTAGAACACAAACATTTTAGGCTTGGAGTTACTTTGGTTCCATCTTTATTAGGGCTAGATATCATTGTCAAGGCATCGAGTACAGTGCAGCAAGAACGGAATTTTAACAATTTGTTTTGTGCACTGTCTGCAGCGACTGTCTAAAGTGGGAGATTATCGAAACTAAGACACTGATTATTGAAACTTAAGGCCCGTTCAAACGGATCAAACTTATTGGTCAAGAATTATCAAACGTTGTTGGACGCAATCCTTTTTGATGCTTTTGAACTGCAAAATCAAAAATGTTGGACACTGTTGGACGATGTTGGATGAAGTTTGATTTGTTTAAACTTTTCATCCAACATTGTTCAACAATTTTGCTTGTGTAATCAAAATCATAGGTCCTGCTACAAAAATCCAACATTGTTGTGTGGTGATGGTATCGTTTGAAAACTCCAGCATCCAACACAATCCAACACTGATCAAACACTGTCCAACACCCATAAATGTTGGATAATGTTTGACTATCATCTTTGATCCATTTGAACTGCTCTTGTGACTAATTGGAAATCCTTATCCCATTTGCTAGTTTTAACTCAAGTTTCTAATTTTGATTTGACAGGTTGGCTCCTGCAAACATCATTCGGGAAAACCTTCACTTCATGAAGAATTCAAGGTATCTTCGAATGACCTAGTTAACGTGCTATGTGAGAAGAACATTACTCAGGAAAATGTTTACTTTTTGAAATAAGATTTTCAGGAAAAGCATATTTTAAAGATTGCAAGATGCATGAACTCAGGCTTCTTAGGGAGTATGGAGCGAGAATATGCACTCAATAAAATATCTGTAAAATTCCCTCAAACAGTGACAAAATATTACCATCAATATTTGCATTTCCACTTTATTCTCCTTTCATAAACCCTCCTGGAACAATTAAGCAAAATTTTTACATGCTGTGTAATTTTGTTTGAGTTTATTATTTTTGTCATATGCTTGAATTTATGTTTTTCAAGTTTTGTAAATTTTCTAACATTCATAAAGTACAATAAGGCTTGGAAGAGTATACTTGGCAAGAATAAGCTTGTGAACAAACTCCTTTAATTAGTTTTCTACTCTCGTTTCTCAGACATTTCAGAGTTTGTAATGGTATTCTACTGGGTTCTCGATCACCTTAACATTTATAAGCTTGTTTTGCTCTTAAATTGATCTCTCATAAAAAGTTTGCGGACTGTGGGTCTACTCCAAACTGTGTTTCCCTTTGTATGTGTTTTTAGCATCTTTTCCTTCATACTTATCGTGCTTTCTTGTTTCAGTGACAAGACGTTCGCTAAATCAAACATTGCTAAACCACGTTTGCATTCTATGCCGACTACACATGTACTATAGCGAAATGGTGATTTGTGACTGAATGAGAACACTAAAAAAAGCCCAACCCAATTTATACCTTGGCATTCTGCAAAACCTGGGTAACTAAAGTTTTAACCAGTTCCTTGTTCACAGAGTTGATTTTGGAACAGATATCAGTAGGGCTGAGATCAAAATATTTTCTGCTTAAGGTTACAGAATATGGTTGACAACCCTCCTTGTAAAATTTGACTTATGCGCGACAAATTATAGTGCTATTTCGTGTTTGATACCTGTTTCTGGTACCTTATCAATGTAGTTTCTCATCTTAATACCAAGAATATTAGTTTTAATCCGATGATTAAAAGTAGTTGCCATTTTCAACCAGTCATGAAAGCGATTTTAAAATCAATTGAGTCCTAAAGATTGACGTCATGTTACCATGGGAGTGAAATTTTCAGTTCAAAACAAACCACTCAGCAACATGGCATCATTCTTAATATTCGTTCTTGCTTCTTTCTTTGCTGACGAGCGAAAATCGATAGATTGCAGTAAACACCATGTCAAATCTAATTATGTGCACAGTTTAACTTATGCTGCAGGCATTTTAGGAGTGAATGTGAACACAGGGTCCGAAATTAACTTTTTTACACAGATGTCAACTAGTGACTGAATTTTATTTTTCCGTCGCCATATGGAAAAATATGGTCGCCAAAAAGTGTTAATATAATTTTTCCTTTGCAGCGAAATACAAACCAAAAATGTTTGGTCTTCAGATTGAAATTTCTGGTCGCCTATCTTTTAAGAATTAGAATAAAAAGAATGTGTTTGGGGCCACATTGGCGATTTTCCCGTAATGAGTAAGATTAAATACGCTGATTATATTTATATACATACCACTGGAAAACAACGAAAAAACAAATTAAATGCCGGTCGTATACGTAGTTTCGTGCGACTGCCAAATGTTTCAAGTCAACTTTATACCTTCTCTTAATACCTTTTGGAGAAGAAATGTACTGTACCTGACTAAAAAACTGCCGTTTGGTTATTTGCTTTACGTTCAAAACGATCTTTCCTTTCTCATTCTGTCAAGACGATCGATGGATCGTCATGTTGTTCACACCAAGCCACAACTGTATAGTAGTTCTTGTTCCAGTCCCCTAAACCTTTGCTGAGTCCAGTTTTGAGTGGAATTTTGAGTGCTTCATTCTCGACTAATGACTCGCATAACTTAAAAGAAATGTTGTTTAATGGTATACTAATTTCTTCGTGGATGTTCCATCTCCACTTTGTAGTGATTTGCGGAAAGATTTCAGAACATCTTTGGACACCACATCGCCTGAATAATTGTGTTCATGGCAAAAGAACATACGTGGCCTCTTGCGCTTGCAATATATATGTCATGGGAAATCACTAAAAACATGGCGGAAAAGCTTCACTCTGATCGTAACTGTGAAATGTTGTGGTAGATTTATATATAGGGGAAAATCGGTTTTATACTTAAAAAGCAGCAAACAGGTAAAAAATTAAGTGACCAATTGGCAGGCGGCTTTGAATTTTATTTTTAATCGATTTGACTGAAAATCAAAGTTATTGTTTGTATAATTATCGTGGCATAAAAATAATAGTAAGTCATCCGCTCGCAACCCGTTGTAAAATTCTGGTCGCCAGTGCAAAATTTTTAGTTGCATTGGAGACCAGGAAAGTGCAATTTCGGACCTTGGAGCATGGAGAGGAAGAAAACTTCAAAGTTACGGTGAATGAGAAGAAACTACGACTTGCAGGTCTCACTGAACTTTCACTCTAAATTTATCTGGTCGAGAATTTGGCTATCAAGAGCACAGAATGCGAATGTCTTCGGAACGAATTCAAGTGTAGTAACTTCTTTGCTATCTTTACTTATGGCATATATACAGTAACCTGAGCTGAACAGACGTGCTAATGCTCTACTGTTTTTTTGCTGTCTGGATTCCGAAACAAAGTGTGGTTCTCAAGATAACAAGAGATGAATATTTGGCAGCCAAACATCGACATACTTACAGACTTTTATTTTCACACACTGTTCTCGAAGATCATCCAGGGGGAGCTTTGACGTACAAAACCAGGCCGTAGACAAGAAAATGGCTCTTTTAAGAGACAATTTTACGTAAAAGTGGTCTTTTAGGAGCCACTCCAATTTAAAAAAGGCATGACTTATGCTTTACAATCATAACAGACGATAAAAAATGCTCGTGGAGTGACTCGCTAGGCCTTTTATGACAACATGATTGGCTAAAACGACAAATGACTAAAAATTGACTCAATATTTCTCAGTGACTTTTAATCAGTTAGATGAGCAATGATATGATTGGATTAAACGATTTTCTCCTGCTATACTTTTTCCCTTACATCCATTCATTCCGATGCTCGTGGATTTTCTACTCGCCAAAAATATGTTACCCCATTATCCCCCCAAAAACCTGAAAATAGCTGATTGCAAATTGCAGAAATTTTTTTTAAATGCATTTTTAGAATTTGTTTTTATTTTACAAAAGGTTGATTTACACTCTTTTTTTGGGACAATTGCCAGCTCAGGCCAACCTATGCTTTATATATTTTTAAAAAACTAAAAATCTCCCGAAACCTGAACCAAATTTGACCTGAAAAAATGCAATGTGCAAACAGACCTTGGCTCATTTTGTGTAATGTTTTTGCTCATCCCATCAACCTTTCTTTTTAGGGAGGGTTCATTTCCAAAAGTGAAGGGAGTATTTTCAGTTGGTAAACTCTGAAGAAAAATAAAACTGCTAAAGAAAAAAAGTGTATAAAATATTTGACATAGTCATTCGGGTGGTTTGGATTGAAACAGGCATCTCTACTATTACATCTTGGTAACAGCCCTACCCCAGTGACAAGTTAATATATATATATATATATTTTTAGAATGGCTTTAGTAGTCCGATAGGCCTATAATATTTTTATAGTGGTTTTGTACTCATGAAATTTATTTTGCATATTAGTACTAATTAGGCTCGATTTCCAGCCGTTTTGTGAGCCTGCGTTCTTTGCCCAACACAACGGCTGGATCACTGGTCTGCCTATTGTATTTTTGGACCAATTACAGCCAAGCCTGCAAGAATCGAGCTGCTTGGCTGTGATTGTTCAATTCGATCACTCGTCTATCCAATATTAGTGGTGATGAGTTTACTTCTTCTCTAAAGTGTGTTTCACAGCGCTTTAATATTGAAAGATTTAGAAAAACAGCAAGAAGCCATTGCTATTTTGTTAAATGGAAAAAATGTCTTAGTTGTACAGCGGGTTAAGGGAAATCCTTAATTTTACAGTCTTTTCCACTTATCGTCAATGCGCTGCAGAAGGCAATCCGATTTAGTTGTGCTTTGGCTAAATATTTCCGTTGAGCTCACTTATGCAGGACCAAGTCAGATTTCTCACGTAAATAAGTGTAAAAGCAGCTTAAATCGGGGACGAGCAAAATGACGAATGCGTTAAAAAGGAGTTGAGGTCGGTTTACTTCAAGTTGTGTTTCGGTCTCCAGAGTCGTTTTTGGGATGTAGCCGATTGAGAGCCATAATGACAAGTACCACTTATAGGGAGAGGCTGTGTCTGATTGAAGAAGCCCACTGTGTCTGATTGATGAAGCCCACTGTATCCAACCATTGTAAGAATAACAATTGTTTTGAAATATTTGTCGTAGTTAATTCCAACTTCTGCCTTTAAAGTGAATCTTCAGAAAATACTGGATATAAAATGTGGGTTTTATCAAAGGCATGCTCTGACAGCCTACAATGTTTCACACAAGTAAGCGTTTGACACCTTTTCCCGGTTGAAAACAATAAAGGCGTATTGATTTTAATGTTTATATTGTCTCTTAATGTAATTTGCATAAAAAGCGGATGTGACGTCACTGAAGCGCTACTGACCAGTGATCCAGCCGTTCGTTGGGAGGAGGATGATACCGGATTCCCAAAACGGCTGGCAATCGAGCCTAAATACTAATATGCTCTTTTTTTGTTTTCTTTTGATTCTTTTGTGATAGCTTGCCTACTGCAATTTGACGGCTGTGTTTCGTTTAATGGGTTAATGTAAACCACTCTATCAAATATTCTGTTAGTAAGAGATTACGCCACTTAAGAAGTTGTACACTACTCAACGCAAATTCATCACAGCCTTCCTTGATGAGAGGGAATTGAGAATTGACCTGGGCAGCAAAGAGCTGTTAAGGTAGATAGGTTGATAGATGTTAATTCGCGTTAGGATCGCCCACGACCCGTAACTCGAGAAAAATTGATTTTTCAAAACCCAAACCAGAATAAAGGCTTTAAAAGATTATTCACCCTTCTAATGTAATATATCAAGGAAAATGTGAAACCTGCCACGAAGTCTACATTGGTGAAACCTCTAGAAATTTTTCCGTTCGCAAAGAAGAACATGAACACAAGTCTATTGTCATCACTGAACCGTCACGCCATCTACAAACTAACCCTGACCATTGTT
>JAOBBB020158463.1:0-21436 GCA_025331005.2 Zoanthus gigantus
CAACCGGAACTAAACTGTCAGCAGATGTCGCGTACCTGAACACGTCATGCGGTCGTGGTGATCGTCACGGAGGCCTATAAGCTGCTTTTTGCGTCCGTGTTGGTCTGATCTGTCAGAACTGCGAAATTTTTTTTATCAAAGGAATGGCTTCAAGCACCAAACAAATTGTCAATAAATCTTTGTAAGTAAGTAATTTATGTACTACAATTACTTTAACACTGACTTTTCAGTGCTACCGAATCTTGCCGTATGTGCAACCAACTTTATAATTTAAAATTTGTTTACGTACGACTGGGCTTTTCAAAGTTAGTTTTCGCATAAATAAAAAAGAATAGCCAATACAACGTAGAATTTGAAGCTTTATAGTTTCAGTATAACACAATATTTCGGCTAGCCATACTAGCCTTCATCAGGTATGGTACTGAATTACATTCGGTTACATTTATATAAGATGTTGAACGGAAATTGCAAAACAAATAGCCGCGGAAAATACAAACAAACGGAAATTCCAAAATAGTGAGATAATGGGAAAAAATGTAGACAAATTAAAAAAAATAATGAAAAGACCTCGTAAAGGCGAAGTTAAAGATTGGCAAGTTTCGTCTCGTTTATTAAGGCCGTTAGGTTCAAGGGTATTAACTTTGGTTATAAGGAAAGCTTCTCTAGCTTTGCGAATAAAGTCTCGAGTAGAGAAGAGTTTCTGAATGGGGATTAAAAGCATGTCAGAGGCACAGTGATTAGCAGTTAAGAAGTGTTCAGAAACAGTAGCGGGTGTAGATATAATGTTGGGTTTGTCAACTGCTCGTCTGTGTTCATTACAACGGTTTTTAAATCTACGTTTGGTTTCTCCAATGTACTGGAGGTTGCATTTAGTACATTGGACCATGTATATGATGTTATTAGTGTTGCACGTCATTTGGCTGTTTATGTTTCTAGTTTCACCCATGGGTATAAACGTGTAAGTGGTTTGTACGTCAGCAATGTACTTACAAGTAAGGCAGTTAAATCCACAGCGGTAAGAACCGGGTGGTCTGGGAGTATTATTATGATTAAGGAGAGTTAAAGGCAGTTGAGCTTTAACTAATATGTCACGTAGGTTGGGTGAACGTCGGAAGCGACTAAAGGTAGCTGTGCAACGTTTAGAAGAGTATAATAGGTTAAGATGTTTTTTGATTATTGAACAAACAGAATGGAAAGATGGGTTATAAGTGAGGATTAGTGGTATTCGTTTAGATGTGTTTTTTGTTTAGGCTGAAGTGCTTCATCACGGGGAATGTTAGCAGCGCGTTTTATTTGTTGGGAAAGAAAGTTACAGCTATAGCCTCGTTTGAGAAGATAAGAAGTTAACTCAGCAGTGTGAGTCTTGAAAGCATGGTCAGTAGAGCAGATACGTCTTAGCCGAAGAGCTAGACTAAAAGGTATGGCCTTTTTGGTGCGAAGGGAATGGCAAGACGAAAAGAGTAAATGTTGATGTTTATCAGTAGGTTTGCAATAGAGGTCAGTTTGTATCACGCCATTGTCCAGGTAAACGTTAACATCAACAAGAAATGGTACATTAGTTGTAGAGTAAGAATTGGTAAATTTAATGGTGGGGTGAATGTTATTACTGAGACAATCAATAAAAATTTCCAAGTTATTGGGGCCCTCCGTCCAAATCATGAACATATCATCAATATATCTAAGCCAAGTATGTGGTTTGAATGGAGCGTTATTAAGAGCACTAGTTTCGAAACAGCCAAGAAAAAGGTTAGTAGACCGTAGGCCCTCGGAGACATCTGTGTTTGTGTGTGTGTCTCTCATATGAAGTCTCCGTTCACCTTCGAGTGGTAAAATTGGTGTCCCCAATTAGTAGGCTTTGGCCACCTAAATAAGACTGGACACCTAAATAAAGTTGTTATTGATATTTTTATTATTAGTTTTGTTATTATTATTATTATATTTATTATTAATATTATTATTATTAATATCATTTAAACCACTATTTATAAATTTAAAGAGTGAAAATATGACATTATGTTGGGTTTTGTAGGGGATTTTCACTAAGTTAAGTGATTTCTCAAATTCAGCAGTCTCCTGTGTCTAATTTTCTTCTTATTTTAAACCTTTGTTCAAATTCTAGTTTGAGATCATAAATGCAAAAAGAGCTGAAGACGAACGGCGCATGAACGAACAGTACCAGCTGGAACTGCAGGCTCAACGAGAACAGTTTGAAAACCTCACGGCAGCAAACATGGAAGAATTGAGGCGCGAAAGAGAGGTTATGGCATCACAGAAAGACAACGCGAGTGCAATGATCCAGATGATGGGGGAAATGATCAAGTCACGTGATAAAGAGATGACGCAGTTAACAAAGTCCATTTTGGAGCTAGCAAACAGACCTCCAGTGGTGGTAGAGAAGGAGGGTGGTTGTGTTATTTCCTAGTTTGATGGCTTCCTGTCACGCTCTACTTTATACTAGGGCTGACACAAAAAAGTAGAACGGCGTCTCTAATATCTTAAATTGTTCAGCTTAGATTAACGAGCAAAGTTTGCTGTACTGATGAGCACAAAATTTTAAGTAGAAAGACGCAAACAGAGAAGAAGAAAAAAGTTTAAGAATTTATAATTTGTTTCTCAATTTCTTTAGTTATCCAAAGTGGAAATTTTTTTTAAAAAACAAGTTTTGAGAATGTCGTCCGTTTCGGCTAAGGGACTCGTTAGAAATTAGCAGAGAAGAGGAGAAGGAGGAGTAAATGCAGGGGGTTAGGTGAGGGGAAGGGGTGAGAAACAATGGGCCATAAAAAAGAGAGGGTCAAACAAATTTGAGCCAGCATGAATAGTTTGATAAAACAATAACTAATTAATAATAATAATGATAATAATAATAAGACTAAAAAATATTATAAACACGGAATATTCGTATTTAGTTTGTGCTTAAGGGGAGGTTTAACAAGTTTAGGCAATGTTAAAGTCAAAGAGGAGGTTTACGAAATTTCGTCCCTAATACTAGTACTCCAACTTTAACAAACCCACCCCCTTCTCTCCCCCTGCTAGTTTCTGACAAGTCCCTTCAAGCCCCAGTTGTGATTATTATTGCTTTCTCGTTAATTAATTAATTAAAAAATAAAAATTAATCAAAACCACCACAACTAGTATTATTTTAACACGGTTGCGTTTTTTAAAACAACATAATTGATTGTCGTACTATCTTTGAGTTTCCATGACGTCACACGTGTAATGGTCAACACAGAATTCAATCGACTCGCCAGTAAACAATGAGTATGTTCAGACGGACAAAAGTAAAGGCGTTTGAATTTGCAGATGTTTACTTTGTCCTTTGGACACGATTTTAGTCTGTAAACATGTGCAGATTCAAACACCTTTACTTTTGCATCGTCTGGACGTGCTCGCCGACTGTTAAACACCTTCAAAGGCATTAAACAAACAAATATCGCTTATCGGGCTGCAATCTAAAAGCACATCGAAAGGTCCTTTATTTCTGCATGTCTACTTAGTCAACCAATGAGAGTACAGATCCTGAAAGGTTTTCAGACAAGTCCGTCAACAACCTAAAAATTTAGATTTAGCGCACTATTTTTGGATTTTATCACTTCATTTTCTTGAGCTGAGGACCAGTTGAGTTACTCTGTAACGGACTGCTTCGCTTTATCGCTTGAGCTCTAGTACTATACGATGGATCACTATTCAGCAGAGGAGCAAACAATTCACCAAACAATTCGCAACAAAGCTTACTCTTTTAATTTCGCAACAATATCTCGTACCAGAACACTCAAACCGCAGATTAAGAAAAATTGATGACATCGATGACATCAGAGTATTCGTAAAACCACAGAAATTGTAATTCGTTTATTCAGTTGATTCTTTGTCATATTTTATCGTCGCAGGCTTTCTGCTTGAGATATTCTACAATGCTGTAGTTAAGTGCTCGCTGCTCGCAAGAGAAATTTGACAACAGCTCGTGCTCGCATCGGAAAGACCATTCGATACCCCTCACAAACATCAAATCCGTACATTAGTAGTCTTTACGAACAATTGAATAAGCTATGAATAGCAATCTAGGGATATATAGACTACATATTCTAATAGTTTCAATTTGTTCACACTAATAAACTTATTAACATGAAGCCGGATGACCAGATTGAAAGGGATGGCTAGATTTGCCGATGGCAAATTCGGCCTTGATCCCGGTCCTAGTCTTCGCGCGAAATGTTAGTTTCACAAAATGGCGACCAGTTATTTGAAGTTTGCAAGGCACACGGAGGAAATTATTCCAGTACTCTTAATTCAGTTCACGTTTTTGTTTTACATCTTGAAGAAGTATTGCATCTTCATTTACTTTAAGGAAAGCACAAGTAATTGATGTTTTAGCTTATGTAGGAATGCGAAACAAACCGCTGTGAAAAGCAATATAACACAGTCAGAAACCGCATGTGAAGACTGAATAAAAGAGAAATTTAAAACTTAAACTAAACCAGACCTGCTCGCTGGACGCGATTAAATATGTAACACTTCTATGCTTTTTATTTGAGATTTTGATCATGTCTTACCGGGATTTCGGCGAAACTGGCTAACCCGCTCCATTTCCATCGATCTAATTTTGCTTGCTTTGTAAGCCGGCCGGCATCTCGGCCAGCGGAGTCAGCCCATTTCACATAGTTAGGCCCCAAGGAAGATATCTTCTTTAGCCGTGCACCAAAAATTACAAGATATCTTGTATCGCTACTTAAACAATTCTTTTTAAAATCGATATGATACTAGTGTAACAGCTACCGGTATTATTTAACACAGACGATTAAAGAAATGTTAGTCAATTGCAACTTGTTTGAAAATAATTTCCTTCTTTTTTGGTAATAACACACTTTTAAAGGTTAAATTGGAATTTTTGATTTAGTGATATCAAATCTCTCTACACGAGAAACAAAAAGTCTCTTTATTGATTTTTTTCAAAATCAGTTCAATTGTTCTATAACAGCTTATCAAAGTTTTTGTTTTCATGGCTGCATGCTATTGAAATTTTATTTAAAACACGAAGTACCAAGTATAATGTTTTCTTCTCAAAGGGAAACAGCCATATCATTAAACGCCACATAATATCATCTCAAGATATTCTCAGTCTTTGTATGATTGAAAAGCTCGCGAATTACAGGATCACTCGGCATTGTCTTTGTCTTCTAGTTTGCCATTCTTCTTGATTATATCCAGTATTTTGCTTCCCGGCCAGACAGTATTAAGTATTAATACCTGTTTTATAAAAACATTTTTTGTTATTTTTTCCCCTTATTATGTTGCCTAAGTTCTGAATATATTGAAACCTGTTGCAGCACTGCAGAGCGGGGCAGGTCTTTGTTGCCTTGTTAATTAGCATAATGATGTTAATCAATAACCGACTGGGCGGGGACAACACCCGCTGGGTCTTTTGAGTTGCAAACACCTGTTGCAATAATATCGCTTGTGCCAACCTGTTTGAAGTCGTACAACATTCGCTTTGAGTGTGAGAGTAAACCATTAGTGTAACAAAGGAACCGTTAATTGCATGTTTTCTTGATTAAAATTAAACGATTTCAGCTGATATGCAGTCTAATTCTAGGAATATAAATAAGTTTCTATTCTACTGTTTAAAAGGTACGATACATATTACATTCAAAAGGAGAACTTATTTAATACAAAAACAACACAATTAACTTCAGTAAAATACTTCTTCACTTCCATGATAATAGATTACTGACCGTTATTTTGAAGAATAAAGAGCTCAAATTTTCTGTTTGTATTTCAAGTCAAATCTGATTTATTTTCTGCTTATAACTTTAATGGTGTATTATTAATAACTTACGTTTTCCCAATCGAAACAAATCCTTGAATGTACATGCGCAGAGTAGTTCAAATTTTTAGTTGGCGTTCCATAACAGTCGAACTAAAACAAAAACAAAAAAGCAAAATAAATTAATTGCAATGTAAAAATCTAAACCTAGACAGATATTGTGATAGTATTTCAAACACGACCTTATTTATTGATACAGAAAGAACGGGTAGCGCCTGGTATAGTAAGTCAGTCATTTTGTGTATTGCTTTTAAAAAACTTGAAACATCTGTTATGCTTATAGAGTTCAAATTCTTGTACCAACAACAACAAATTTAATTACTTTCAATAATTCAATGCTTATAGTGTACGTACACCACGAACTCCAATATTTACACCTAAACCACATGTTGAGGCTAATTAAGGCGAGGTGTCTCTTTTCAAACGAAACGAAATCGCTAAACATTGTGTCACTACTGCTGAATCTAGTAACATTTGTTGTTGAGCTAGTTTCTTTCGTTAAATACAAGAGTTTAAAATTTTTAATAGCTTTATGTTGCTCAAACTTTCATACTTTTCATAAAGTGAATGTAAGGGAAAGGGAGGACTGGCTTTACTGCTTGTCGCATATTATTTTTATAAACGTATTTTAATTGAATTCCAAGAAATATACTTTGAAATTCTGCTTAATTCCTACAATTTGGTATCTTATAATTCAAGAAACTATCGCCGCGCCTAATGAGTAGCTCAAAAGTGTGATTAAACTTTCATTGATGATTTGAGCAAAAGCAAAAAAAAAATATTTTTTCCTTTAATAAATAAACAATTAAACTTAAAGACTCCTGATTTTGTTGCTACAAAAACTGAATTCCTGATATTTTGGCGACGCTGCGGAGTGAACCAATTGTAATATACTGTCCGCTCCAGGATCTTTCTAAAATATTTCAGCGATCATTTATAACGTCATTCTTATAAAGTGCTTTCTGAAGATATTTCGCAAAACGTATACATATATATCTAGCATGCAGCATATAATAGCGAATGTAAGGTTTTAGATTTCTCTGCTTATAAATGGTGTTAATAGCAAAAATGATTTTACAATGCTACACCATGGATTTGATTGGAGCCTACTAGTACCAGTCAAAGTAAATCCGTATCCATGCAAACCCGGTAAAAGACGGGGATATATAAGTACTCGAGAAACAAGCTCACGTCCCCACCTCCATGGCAAGGATTTTCGTTAAAATTCCAAAAGACTCGCTTGTACCGACTACCACTGAAAATATATCCCGTATAATGGGACAGTTTTGAAAGACAACAATTGTTTTTTTTCAAGCTAACGTCTTGCCTTTCCCGGTTGGGGAGGGGGGATTTACTTTTACTAGTGCACTACACGATCTCCACGAGGTAAAATATATCAGCCGCTTTTCATTTTACTTTATTTTTTCGATTTCAAAACCTTTTTCCGAGCCATCATGACCTCCATTATTTAACAATAAAATACCTCGGGTCTCCTTTGAATATCAAAGACACAGTTTGTCCCTTCGGGAAACCATTGTACTTCAAAAACGGCTGAAAAATTTAAACTTTGATTTTCATGTGAGTCCATTGTTTAGGTTCAGTTTCCGAATAAATACGCGAAATAGCTGTTTTGTTTCTTTTCGGCAGGTTTTGATATTTTCACGATCACATTAAAGGAAACAATAATCTTGAACACAATACCCAATCGTTTGCCTCGTCGCTGCCGACGTTATGATAAACCGCTAGTGGCGGTTGTGCACGCGGAAAACCGACGCGTTCTCTGAAAAGTTGCCGCCAGCCGTTGAACGTAAACGAAGCCCGGGAGGGGAAGGGGAGGAAACAGCCATGCCATATATGGGCTATATAGGTTATATGCCGCTGTCAGGGTTTAGTTTTCAAGTAGTTTGCTGTATAATGGTTTTATTTATAAATCAGAGCTTTTGGTCTAGAGTAGGGTAACATTTTTCACGAAACTCTCCATGAAATTGATTGAAGATTTTATCCATATAAGAAATGTAGAATTTACCGCTCACCAACATAAAATAAATCAAGTATATATAGAACAAACGTGCTAGTAGCTAACTTGAAGCTTCTATATATTGGGCACTATGGCCACGTTGGTAGCGGGTTTTACCCCTTCAAACTACCATAAAAATAGTGAGCCTGATTGCTAGCAGCCAATGATAGCTGTTTCGGCCGTTTTAGGCCTAATCAGCATGGCAAAGTTTGAGTTTACACATATCAGCCTCGTGCAACAGTGGGTCCGTTAGATGGTCGTATTATAAAATACTAACGGATTATTATTAATTTGCTGTCAAAAATTGGGATATTCAGACGGAAATTGGTACGCAGTTTGGGTTAACTAAAAAATCTGGCGTTGTAAATATCAAAGTATCTTGTTCGCCACTTTCAGAATTGTCTTGCAGCTAAGCTCTTCTTGTTTTCTGTTTTGTTATTAGTAATATCAGTTATTATGTGTATATAGAAGTTGTTCAGTTTGAATAACTAAATTAAATGAGTTCCAGCGTTCCAATATGAAATTTTAAAAAAAAATTAGTTCTTTTTTCAGTTGTACCCGTAAAGGCTATTTAGAAACTCGAATTTTTTTTTTTTTTTTTTTTTGCTGTTGCACCCGGCATAAGGTATCACTCATGACAGCCCTTTATTCAGTCAGGTGAAACTGAACCAAATACGGACTTTATTAAAACAAAAATTGAAAAAATAAACACAAATCCTTTTTTTGAGAGAGAAACGATTGTGATATAAGGTTTTGTACCAGTTTGGCTAGAAACTGCTAGTGACCTCATTAGTTTCTGGAAAACAGCTACTTTAGGATAGAGGAGATTTGGGGAGTCCATTCCACTAGAGTAGGGTAGCAAAATTCAGCTGAACTAGCTCCTGTATAGGCTATAGGTTCCAGGTTCCCAGCGGCACATTCTCACACCCACCCATTCTCTCCCTTGATCTGTAATCTTCCAATTACGCCATCAAGGATTCTAACCTGTCTATGCATTTTCTTTATAAACTGTATTTATATAAAAGAATGATATGTAATAAACTTGAACTTGAACTTGAAAAAAAAAAAAAAACATTCAACCTGCCTAGATTAGCGTAGCTATTTGCAGGTTGACGGATTTTTGTATTTATATAAAAGAATGATATGTAATAAACTTGAACTTGAACTAGAAGATCTCGACCCCTATAGTCTTTCTGAGTTTTCTGGCGATATTTCTATCAAAAAAATCAAGGTTTTTGTTTGAACGTAACCATGAGATTAAATCTTTACCTGTGCGTGTATATTGACTTCAAGAGTAATGGAAATCGTCCAGCCTAGCTCTGCTTGTTTTTCGTTTGTTTAGAGTATTTCGAGATACCAAAGCTCAATTGTTCTAGTAAAGTTGATTTTCATAAAAAAGTCAGTCAAAACAGAACCTAGATTTAACACTCTGCGTCCAAGGCCTTTGCCGTACGGCCTTCCTGAATGATAATCAAAAAATAATCCTTAAAAATAAAATCAATCCGTTTCAGGATTCACGCCTACATTGACACAGTTTTAAAAAGATGGAGCTAAAAGTAAAACTCTAAACAGCCATTTTAAAACTGACCGCTATATGGTGTGCCGACTGCCGGGGAAAGATAAACACTTTTTTTGTTAAAAACCTGTAAAATTTGCTCAGGCTCAAAGTTCTTATTGCTCTTTAGCAATTGGAGGCTCAAAATGTTCTTATTTTGTTTTTAACTGCCATATTTTTAATAGCTGAAAATCAACTTTTACTATAAACGCCCTTAGGCGCTCTTCAGTATGTCTGTTCAGTTTTCTTGTGATTTGAGGCAGACAGCAGTCTTCAGTACCTTTTTGTGAAAAGACTGTGTTTCACTTTTGTTATTAAAATTATTTTTTCTTAACCATATTTTTGTTTAAGCTTCGGATTATTTGTAATTTGTTCTTATTTTCAGGCGATTTGAGCCTCACTATTTTTATCTTAAGTTTGTTGAATAAAATGTGTGTTAATGTGCGTCAAGTCGAAAAATCACGTGTACTGAAATCAGTGCATTGCATAATCGAAGGTCACAAATATCAAATCTTATCCGAAATTCGTGAGTGCGAGAACGGTCTTTATAAGATATGTCAGTATATAATTTTGAAAGTTTCAATTTTGTAATTTCTATTTAGATATCAAAAGCCGTATTCATTCTTTGGAAAAAGTGGTGTAATAATTTCATATGAAACCGAATAGACCAAGGAAAAAATATCCGTTTTGAATGTGATTTAGTTTTCAGGACTATTCTTATGTCAGTTGTACTAAATTTTTTACTAAACTAGAATTTTCTCGCAGCGCTCTGTATACTTAAGTCTTTTTTAAAAAATCTTCAACGTACAATGTCCGTAAATTTTCGGCAGTAAAATTCGATTAATACCTTTCTGAACATTCCAAGTTTTCCTTCTGCCTTGTGTGAATACGGAAAAATTTTGGAACATATCTTTTATTCAAGATTTCAACAAAAGTCAAAAGGCTTTAATGGATCACAAATTTAACAATTCGTTTCGCAGCCTGAGATTTTTTTCTCATTCGAGCTTTTTTAAAAAATGGTTGTACCTCAAATAGAATTATAAAACTAAAATTTGAAGGGAAAAAAATATTATAACCAGCTGCTAAAAAGCTGCCGTGACAAAATACTATCGTGACACTTCAATTTGTTTAAGCCTCAATAAAACTAAAGAAAAAGTCAAAAGAAACGCCCGCAGGGCAGCTTGGGTCTCAGCATGATGTACAAGTGAGTGAATCAGACAGTCGAAGTTATTTTCAAAAAACATCTTTATTTAACCTAATTCTGAGATGACGTGTCTAATCAGTAAAAAATGTCAAATCCACACAGATAAATTATTCATGCACTTTCAGCTGAATCGTACTTGATCAGTTTCACTTCCCCGAAAATTCGGGATAGCGGTTGAGAAGGTACATCCAAGGCCATGGTCAATTGTGGTGCAAACTTCACGTCTTATTATTCTGAAAAGCATTTTTCGCGGAGATGGCGGATGTGTTCGAAAAATAATTTTAAATTCTAAATTCCTGCTGTCCAGTGTCCAAGTCACGAACTAGTTTTAAATTTCTGCTTTTTCTCAATGTCTCAAACGTTTAGGACGGAATTATTTTTTTTCAAAATTCGCTTTGTACCGCGCTCTCTTATTACTTATCCGCAATAAAAAATACTTTTTAATTTGAGGTCTAAAAAGCATTTTTGGCAGGGCTTTGTATTGAACACTGACAACAAACTACTATCAAGGTTCGGTGCTTTCGCATATTTGAATTTCAAAGCAAAAAACAACATACCGCAATTTGGTGGTAGATTTCACCTTGGAACTGAACTTGTTACTTAGCCTGTTTTGTTGATCAAAAATCAACATTTGGCGATTATTTCCCGCCATTTCATAAAAGCGAAATGAAAATTAAAAAGAACAAAGTCATTGGCGGAATTTTTCACGACCGGAAAAAACTTTAAAACCACAGTAAGCTTCTATTTCCGTCGGATATGTGTCTATTCAACAACATTTTAAATATGAAAGATGAGAGAACTATTTTTTTCACCTTTTTATTGCAAAATATATTTACCACTTTGGTATTTCCTTTTCTCAAAGTTTATCCGTTGCCATGACGAAACGTTAATTTCTGGTTTTAAAAAGAAAATCTTCTTGGAGGATGAGTCACGAGTGTGGGTTTTATTCCACACGTACGGTATAACCCTTCCGTGTTAATTAACTTCCAACGTGCAAATCTGACCTGTTTTGCATATGCAAATGTTTTGTCATGAGGCGTGGTCAGCGCAAAGTTCACTGACGTCCCGCCATTCGCTTTGACAGATAAGCACTAGAGCATGAATTCTTCGTTACACGAGCCTATGGTACAAAATTATTACGAGGATGCAGCACAAAATGAGACAGGAAATTAGATTTCTTACACTGGACTATACAGGAGATTCGCACTTATTAGAAATGACCTGCATTTCATGATTAATGTGGGAGGTTTTTAATGTGGTTTATCGAATCATTCCGAAAGAATTTGTAACCTCTGAAAGTAGTAACCTGCCCTTATATGGTGTACCGCCCCGACCGCTGTTGTTGATAATAACCAATCAGATGCAAGGACAAGTTACATCGAACCAATCAGCGCGAGCCCTTCGATTCGATCAAAATAATAGCCAGTAACTGATTCTAGTTCAGTAAAAAGTTCTTTCGAACTGAAGTCACCGCAGTAGAATTGCAGATCAGAAGTCTAGTTCTAGATCGTACTCGAGTCGACATGTATAGTAGCTACGTAAATTATTTTGATCCGGACACGTTCAATTTACAGGAAATGGTGGAGTGTGACATGCGGGAAATGGACTTCAATTTCAACGATCCGCTGCTGCAAGGAGAACACATTTTATCCCCGCAAGACTCTCGACTGGCGAAGCAGGATAGATACAGGGAACATCCGACGTCTAGTCCCGGAGATCTGACTAATTTGCAATGGCTACAAAATGTTAGCATCCCGATGGAAAAAGGAAACAAAAATCAAGAAAACGAAATGATGGTCGATCCCAACACAGCGATGCCAGTGCAGTGGACAATGAACCAGATTTCAAGTGTGACAGCTCGTTCTGTTCCTATTACTCCCGTAACGTCCAGCTTACCTATGGCCCAACCAGTTCCTGCACGTGTACCTGATTCGAAGCCTAAAATTCAAGGATCTAAAAGCGCTAGCAAAGAGAACACTAGGCCAGATGACAAGGCTTATCCTAAACCACTTTTCTCCTATTCTTGTTTGATAGCTATGGCACTGAAAAACAGTGAAACTGGAACTCTTCCCGTCAGTGAAATCTACAAGTTCATGATGTAAGTTTTCATCTTCTGAGAAATTTTGTAAATCGATAGGAGATGCTGATGTTTTGGAATTTTTTTTTCTAGGCACAAGTTTCCATATTTCTTAACAGCACCGGACGGATGGAAGGTTAGTTGCCGTGCCAATGTTGTAATCTATTTCATATTCCTCTTCTGGCCTTTGCAATTTTGAATTTAAACTTCATGCAAAATTTTAACGGTCCACCTGTACGTGACGTTACAAAGATGTCTTTTGCCTAACGTTTGGAAGAAATCATTCAAAAAACATCAGAAAAGTTAGAATTAACTCAAGAAGGATATTAGTTTTTAAATTTAAGGAAATCTATTCAGATTTCACTCTGTGCACTTCAACGGTTTCCCTTTGGTTCGTAATTTCGTTTGAATGGTTTTCTGCAAGACAATGGGTTTCAAACAGCTGACACTTGAAGGGGTTTATTCGTTACGCAGGCAGTAATCTTATTGCTGTAAATTTCTTCAAATGTTCTGGTTATTTTTTAAACGAGGCAAAGAAATAGGTCAATGTTTTGAACGTATTTAAATATATTTTCCTGAAATCTAGTAAAAATTCGTATGAAATGACAAAGTTCTGTTACGTTCTTGTATTATTTTGAGAGAATTCTTTCTTTTATATATTTTTGTTTCAAGAGAATATCTATACAATGGTATGTTTTTTCGCTGTCGTTGCACAGTTTGAAATGTTGGATCTAAGATTTAGCTCTTTAATGTAAAATGCATGTTTCTTTGCTAGTGCAATCTATTAATGCGAAGAATCTTTCTTGAATCGATTAAACGAGGAAGTTCGTTTATTATTACGCCAAAACTAACGATTCCTCATCTATAAAACTACTTAAAAGTATCAGCGATAAGCTCACGGTAAATATTCCTTTGGAGTTTGTGAAATGGGTACTAAGCAAAGAAAAATTTGCTGAAATATTTAACAATAGAACTTTATACCGAAGAAATCCTGTAGATTGAATTTTAATACAACCTGTAGATCTAGTCTTCAAGGTGGGATGGCCGTTTAAAAACACATTTCAACAAATACATTTAACTTACAAAAAGTTGGAAACTAAAAGTTTGGGTCTATATTTTGATAAAAAATACCATTCTCAATCAATGTTGAAAAACCCGGTAGTTTAACAGTTTTTTTTTTGTTCATGAAACGTGAAATCGAGGGTTAGAAAACAAAACCCCGCCCAATCATTCGATTTTTTTAATCGTTTAAAACAAGTTAAAATTTTTGTTTTTTCGAGTTTACTTCGCGCTCAGAATCTTATTAAATTTATCCGGAGTGGTTAGTTTTCTTCCTGGAATGCCAAGAAAACTGTTCGGAGAAAATTTTGAAAATTACTTCTTTAAAAATTTGGCTCACTTGTTCAGCTGCCCTTTCCTTGGCCAACAGGTGGTTGCGATTTTGAATTATTAAACATCCTGTAATTATAATTTCCCTGCAACTTAGCCTTTCACTCGGTTTCTTCAACAATGTTTAAGACCGAGATTTTGTTTAGACTTTTTTTTTTTGCAAGTTTTTCTCTTGTGGGAGACCTTTACGTAACAATATCACTGTTTGCAGACAAACTTGTCGATCCATATTTCCCTTGGCAACGTTTACAACAATCTCGTGCCTGCCGTAAAATATACAGGGCTATATTTATACATAATAAAAAAACTTAAAAAGCTTAGAGGAAAAAATCAAGCGTTAAACTTATGATAATTCTTGACATAAATTGAAATGATTTTACCATCAACCTTTTTGAAGTTTTAAAGATACTCGTGATTCAAATAATCGTTTGTCATAAGAATATTTCTTATTCTCTTGCTCTTGGGCAGACAAAATCACCTGTCGATTTGAATTTTCAAAATCTTCCACAAATTTATTTTAAAAGCAATTGCCTTAGACCAACATAATAAGTAAAAACTAGTAAGAACTGGAATGTTTTTTTTTTCGCTTTTGTGACGAGATTCTACCCTTACACTGTATATTTCAAAAAATTTTATAATTGAAGTCTGAAGCAAGAGTTTCTTGAATACTTATTTAAAGTTATTGTCGAAGTTTCCGACGTAAACAGAAGTATTTTCTTGTCTTGAAGTTTTACTCGATTAAACATATAGCCTGTAAAATTTTTTCTAGTTCATAAATCACATTGAGATTGTTTCCCTTTGGTTCTTGGTTGCATTGTTTTTCTAAAATAGAATATAAACACACTGGCAAAATTGGGTCGCAAAATTGTATTTAATATTCTTAAATGTTTTTCTCGTTTCTCAAAAAAAAAAATTCTTTCCATCTCCCTTTATTTTTCCCAAAAACATATTCTATATATCTTTGAATAGTAAAAAAGGGTATCTGTACCTGATTTCTCTATGTTTTTTTCTCTCGATTTAAAAAAGATATCAAAAATAAATTCCTATTCAACCACACCCAAAATGAAAATTGTACAATCAAGTTTTTATATTAACAATAAAATAATGATTTTTAAAGCTATTACTTATAGGTAAACTTTGTTTTGTGCCATGAAAGTTGCTGTTTTTTTTAAAAGGAAAAAAAGTTTTAAAATGCTACAATTTTTGAAACTTTTGGTTGAATTATTTTGTTATCAAAACATCATTTGGTGTCTTTACATTTTTTATCTTTTCATCATAGCTTTAATACAACAGCCAATATCACAATATTTAAAATTTCCATCCTGTTAAAAGTAGTTGTGATTTTTCAATGGAAAAAAACTAACATTTGCTTACCTGAAGTTTTTTTCAGAAAATCTGTAATCAATTAAAAAAAAATACACTATCAATTTCACTAAGCAACAAAAAATATTATTTTACAAACTTTATTCATGGTGTCATAGACTTTTTATCAGTAAATTATTATCCTTCAATGTATTTTATGGCTAAAAGCCTTTTAAGATCTAATAATATGACTATTGGGTTTAAAATATTGTCATTTTATGTTAACTATCACATGTTTTACCAGTTTAGATGTTGACATTTTTCTATAATTGAGTACCCAAATCTCATCCTATGAATTTGACACAGATGTAAATATATTTATTTATAAATTTATTTCTGAAAGATGAAGTGTTTTTCAATTAGAATTTTTTAGGCTTATTTATAAATTACTCTAGAATATAATTTTCAAGTTAACTACTAGTTTAAACTTTTGAAGAAGAACTTGGTCTTCTCGCTAGCTGTGTTGGCTGTCATTCACCTGCAGTTTATATCACAGGACTATTATAAGATTTATCAAACAATATAAAATAATTACGTTTTGCATAATATTTCTAAGAAACAATACATGATACACTTATAAAATAGAAACTTTTTTTTGTGCCTTCATAGCCTTGTGAAAACCAAGATGAACAACTAAGAAAATTCAAGAGCAGATCAGTGAAAACCCGAGACTCAGTTAAAGGTTTTCACCTGCTGGAGAATTCTGATACTTTGCTGAGGTTTTCACCAGGCTATATGTATGAAGGCACAAAGAACATGTTTTATTTAAAGATGGCAAGATACAAAGTGTGTTTGTATGGTTTTATTTCTTTCATGAAACTGTAATTGCTCACAGCTCAAAGACAGCCAATGATATCGCTCATGCATTTTCATGCTTCATAGCACTTTATAAAATAATTCGGGTAGTATGTGCATTTTGATGGTCTACAAGTGTGTTTTTATAGCTATGAAGCACGAAAATGGCATGAGCAATGTGGCTTGACTGTCTCCGAGTTGTATTTACAGTATACACATCATTTACAGTATACACATCTTTCTCTTTGTTAACGATGAAAATAATTTTATAAAAGAAATAAACATGTTGTCCGTGCCTCCATATACTGTTGAAAACCTTGGCAATGTTTTGAGAATTCTCAAGCAGGTGAAAGCCCTTGACTGTGTCTCGGGTTTTCACTGTTCTGCTCTCAAATTCTCCTAAATGTTTGCCTTGGTTTTAACAGAAAACATGTTTTATTTCTTAATTATAAACAATAACAACTATATATGTATGCACTTCATATAAAAATTATTGTCTTTCTCTTTGTTAAGTAGGAAAATAATAATTTTATAAATTAAAAAAAATATATGTTCTCCATGCCTTCATAGCCTGGTGAAAACCTTGGCAAAGTTTGTGAAAATTCTTGAGCAGGTAAAAACCCTCGGCTACCAAATGTTTGCCTCGGTTTTCACCATGCTATGAAGGCACAGAGAGCATGTTTTATTTCTGAAATGAAAACACACTTGTTCACCCAAATATTCAAATTATTTTATAAAACAAATTGTTACAGTTTATTCAGTTCTCTTAATTTACAGCTTTTAATATCATATTACTTAGAATACTACCTTTTCTTTTCATTTTCATTCTTTCCAATGCATAGTATTTAATAGTTTGCACCACACAGCTTAAATTATATTCTTAAACTCTAAACAACAAATTGTAAATTGTAAATAAAATTGTAAACAGTCTGTAAAACTAAATAATGGGATTTATCTCTTGCAGAATTCAGTCCGACATAATTTGTCACTAAATAAAGCATTCTGTAAACTTGAGCGGCCACAAGGTGCATCTCAGAGAAAAGGTTGTTTGTGGTCTCTGAAACCAGAAAAGAGGGCACAGATGGACAAAGAGATTAGAAAATGGAAAAAGAAGCATATTGAAGCTATAAGAGCCAGTATGGCCCATCCAGGTATGAACATGTATTAACCCTTTAATCCCTAAACACGTCATATGACTTATTGCTAAATTCTTCCAACCAAACTTCATATACTTTTTATGTAAACAGTTTAAGAGAATATCACTATTCATCTTGCACAGACATTTTACCTGATGAAATCCTTAATTCTCATTACCAAATGCATCATTTTATTTGAGTAATGTAAGGAGAATTGAGATGGTGATAAATTGCCTCGGGTTGAAAGGGTTAATTTGGGCAAATCTCAACATGGATATTCTTATAAAGTTGGTTGTTATAAAAGAAAAACGTGAACACAACAAAACCTGCCTAGAACACAAACCTTTCAATATTTTACCTCAACGTTATGGTGTTCCATGGTTCATCTTTGTTCTCCGAGATTTTACTTTTTTAAACATGGGAAAAACAAAAACAATTGCTTGTACTTTGAAGATCAGAATCATCTGCAAAAAAAGTCACGACATATACACCTCGGTGCTACTGTTGTTCGACATCGACTGAATCTTATCGAGCAGTGACATGAAACATAATTATACATAATAAATTTATTCTAATATTACTCTTGCCCACATAAAATCATCAACCCTGAGGCATATTTAAAAAAGCAAAACTCCATTCCAGCATTTCAGTACGTGTTACTCAAACCAATGAAATAACAAAATTCAGTTCACATTATAAGACGGTTAAGAGTTCTGGAACCCAAGACCAATTTCCATCTCCTTTGCCTTTGGAACACAAAATTATAATCTTTAGGTCCACATTTGTCATTCAAACAATTATTATCATTTATAATCCTTTGTGTTACATATATTGTTAGGTCCATTTTATAAGCCTCGTTAAAGCTTATATCCATGTTGGATACTTTTTAAAAATCTGTTTCGGTCTACCAAACTTCTGGGACGCTTCTTTGATCAAGCACAAACTAGTTTTTGAATGGGATATTTTTTTCTTTGAACCAATAGAACTAAACGTTGTATCCGTCGCTAGATAGTCAAGAAAAACATACGACAAGACGCCGAAATGCAACCAGATATAGCGAAAAGATGAACAACAAACTGGATGGGATTTTACACTTAAATTACCTGCCGAACCAGAGCAAATGCGTCTGAATTCATCAGGTTTAACTTTATAAAAAATCGAGTCTTGTTGCTTTTTTTGATGAAGTGAGACGTGTTAAAAAGGTGTCCTTATGGGCCAAGCGCAAAATTGCAGCAACAGAATTCTTTGAGATTATCGTGTCACGTAACAAAACAATTATGCTGGCGAAATTACTAATCGGACTGTTGTTATTTGCACAAGACTTCAGTTTCAAACAATTGGCGCCATGAACACAACTAATGTTTAACGAAAATAGCATTGTATAGTTCTTCGTCTTAAATCAAAAAGCTATACAGAGGAAGGCCGGAATTAAGACATTGTTTCTGTATGATACATCTGTCAACACATTGACATTCAGTTTTGGTTTTGCCTCACTTTCAAAACATTCTTAGCTTGACATCGTGCATGCGATTCTTCCAAGAACAATTTTGGCAAATACGAATTGATAAGTTTCTGCGTGTTTAATGGTTGTTTCATTTGAAAATAATCGAATACATTTTGTTTGACTAAGTCTGTGGTACAGTCAAAGGCTTTTTGCCCGCCAGTTGTGAAGAATTTTCCGGACATTTGACAGAGACAGGCTTTAAGTGTTTTCGCTTGTCTGGGGCAAAATCTTCGCAGTACTGACAGCTGTTTCATTCTGTGTAGTTTCAGTCCTATCTAGACTTAAAAGGACGTCGTAAAAGACCTCAAAATTCGACCATATTTATAGAGGAAAAGCTAAAAAGGAATGGCCTTTTTCAAGAAAGCTGCACAGCGACCTATTTCTTTCGAAGGCATGAAATGTCCCGTTTGCGAAGAAGAGTTTGACGAACCAAAACAACTTCCATGCCAGCACACAGTTTGTGTTGCTTGCCTTGAAGAAGCGGAGAGGCCAAAAGTAATGCTGCTAAAATGTCCAATCGACGGTCAGGAACTGCCGCTACCTCCAGGAGGTATTTCTATGCTTCCTACCGACTCCCGGGTTTTAAGGTTAATCGAACAGCAAGCACGACTAAAAGCACCCGAACTTTTCAAGCCGCGAAAGGAAAGAAGTTCGAGCAAAGTAACAACACCACGGAAACGAGCCACCCAAGAATCAGCTTTGACAGTGAAAGAACTAGAGGCAGAGGCAGAAAGAGCAAGGCAAGAAATTAAAGCAATGGGAGATAAATTGCGCGATTTGGTAGCTATTAACGAAAAACAGCTCAACGATAAATTGGATAAGTTGGTCGCCAAAGAGAAAAGCGCAATTGAATCAGGCGAGGCGAGCCTAATAGGGTCAAAAGGTGGAAAAAGTAACACAATCCTATTAGATCTGACCGGCGGTAGACGAGTTCTATCAGAACTAAAAGATAAAGGCTTGGGCAAAATCAAACACAAAGATGAACTCGATTTGCCAGGGGGGACTTTGCCAATTCCAATGTCCCTTCTAAAAGCTCGCAAAAAAGTTGAAGAAGGCGCGGAAAGCTTGGGTGTCCTTAACTTACCCGTTCGCATGAGGTCCAAATTTACAGCTGGCTCAGTGGCAGTAAGTGACGACGGTATCATAGCTGTGTGTGATAATGGCAGTTCTACCATTTTAGTCTACAGCAGAAAGGGAGAGCTCTTGTTCCAGGTGGGGAAACTAGGCTCCAGCGAAGCCATTGAGCTTGATTTCCTGAGCGGTGTTGCGTTTTTGAGTGACGGCAGTCTGATCGTTTCAGACGGGCCACTGGATGGAAAACAAAAAGTTCTCCTGTTTGACAAAAAGGGCAAGTTCAAGAGCGTCTTAGTAGAAAGCGACGAAGTTGATTTATGGTTTGGTACTGTAACTGTGGATGAAGACGACCGCATTATTCTTGCCTGCAGCGGTTCAACTCCTCACATCCGAGTCTATACGAAGAGCGGCGACCTCGACATGAAGTTTGGCAACAAGGGTGAAGACCAAGTCACAGGTCCAGAAAAAGCCATCTTCTTTGAAGAACAGTTTTTTGTTGCCGACTCTTGCAGTGCAAGGAATCAAAGTTGTCTTCGGGTATTTAATGAGGACGGCGAGTTTGAACGAAAGTTTGACGAGGACCGCTTGACAACCGGACAACAGGATAACTGGGGCATTGAAATCACACATCCCATCAAGTTGACAGTGGACTACGAGAACAGTACAATCCTCGCCTACCACAGCATGAGGAAGATCATCAACATCTATAACCCCGAAGGGACATTTGTAACCAAGCTTCCAGCTGCCTCCGGTATCCGAGATTTGGCCCTGTCTGACGATCGCAAAATTGTCTGTGCCTGTGGAGATGATAGCGATTGGCCGAGAAGCATCCAGTATATTCCATATCTCTAAGACACTCAGTATCTTTATACGAGACACTCATCGAGTTAATGTGTTATTGGACATTTGTTCAATAGTTAAAATGTTAACTGCACGTTCTACGTTAAGGAACTGAGCTTGGCAAACAAGATAATCCAGCCCGATTGTTGCATGATATAAAAAACAATTCAATTAAGAACTGTTTGAAGTCATTCGAGCACGATATTTCTAAGACTTTTTAAAGATTTTGTTAGTACGGTAGTTTTGCAATACACCTAGCTAGTTAAGTTGTTTGGAAATAAATCTTGTCATGATAAAATTGATAAAAGAATTTGGAAGATAGCAAAAAAATTTAATAAAACATTCAAAACTTCACATACTTGGGTGGAGTTAAATAATTCGTAAAAAAATAAAAAGCCATGTAACACGAATCCCGAGTTAACGGTGCACCTTAGTGTTTTTCACCACCAAGATACAATTATTCTACAATACAATTACATACATTGTATATACAGATTTGATTACAGTTGAAGGTATGGGTACATATGCACGATATCAACATTATTAAGAACAGCATTATCATCTTTGTATATATTTGAGATCTGATGACAAGACAGTTCAAAAAGAAACCATAAGGCTTATTATTTTTAAACTGCCTTTTTGTTTGTGTTGATCATGTCGACATT
>JAOBBB020158464.1:0-12408 GCA_025331005.2 Zoanthus gigantus
AATATTATTTATTATTATTATTATTTTTGTATTATTTATTTATAATGTACAGCGCTATTGGATCTTGCGAGAAATAGTGCTATATAAGAATCATATTATTATATTATTATTAAGTAGCCGCCTGACAATGCGAGCTCCAAGAGGTAAATCTACTGAGCCTCCTTAACACAGTGGTACTTGCGCAGAAAAAGTTTCATTTTTTCGAAACCATCATAAATACAGGCTTAGACTCTGTCCTTTTTCTGCCATCCAAAACAATCCATTTAAATGAGCCACCGTGGATGAACTCAACACTCGAAAGACTTATTAGAAGACGCCAGCGTGCCCTAGCAGAAGGGAATATGGTCACCTTCCAACTTCTCAGAAACCGTGTTAGTGGAGAACGAAAGATCTGTCCGGCAAAGTTTTATGAAGCGAAGATCGGCCATTTGAAGGAGTGCAAGCCATCCTTATGGTGGAAAGAAGTCAAAAAACTCGCAGGCTTGACACCTGTCTCAGAATCGCGCAATAACACCTCAAATAATCAACTCATAATCATAAACTAATGATAATTTTTTTCGTTTGGCAGGGATACCCTAGTTTCAGTAATAAAAGAGTGCCAGAATCAACTGGATAGCAACAACTTCCAGATAATAAGGGTGCGGTGGCAACACATATGGCAGGATGCACTCGGGGCATTTTCCAAGAGCAGTTTCAATGCAAACAGAAACTTTCATATCCATTTCATTGGTGAAGAAGCTGCTGACCAAGGAGGTCCAAGGCGAGAATTTTTTATGCTGCTAATGAGAACAATTGTTTCAACGTTGGGTATCCTTGAGGGTGAGATAGGAAGAAAGTGATAACTTGCAATCCTGTATCGCTTTCAAATGGAACCTACTACCAAGCGGGAAGGATGGTAGCATCATCTGTTCTGCAGGGAGGTCCAGGAATTTGTTGCTTGTCACCTGCAATATACTTCATTTTGGCCTGGAAACCAGAATGGTGCTCCCCAAATGCCGAAGACCTTCACGATCCAGTCGCTAGGGAATGTGTTCAAAAGGTATAATATTACAATTTATGACAAAATAAAACCTTAAGGACTGGGTCTGCATTATGAAGTTCATGAATAAATTGCTTGGAGATTACAATATAGACCTAAAACAATCAGCAAATGAGTCCCAATGCTTAGCACATTAGTAGGAAAATAATATAGGCAATACTTTATTAATAACAATAAGTGATTGGGAAGAGAGAAAAAAACATAAGGAAAATTCAACCCCACAGACAAGTACGATTGCTCTTTTAACAGTGCTTGTCATTTAAAAATAGTTGGTGAGTGGAAAAAAGCTCACCTAAATTATTTTTAGGTGAGTTATTTTTTCATGACATTGCTTTAGTTTTGATTATATGAATTTAAATCACTATTTTACACAACTATAATAATAACAGGGGTTATTAACATCTCTATTAAGAAACATGCTCAGCTAAAAGCTTGAACCCATCTCAGATTTTTGACAAACTTAAATGTTTCTTTGTTTACTAAATACATATTTTAAAACTATTTTAACTTGGTTTCAATTATAATTCGAGTATAATTATGATGGAGCGTGAGCAAGATTGCCTATCTCAAATGATAAGTACTGTTTTAACTCATTATATAAATTATTTTTATTTTACAAAATTGTTTTTCCATTGTTGCTAACATTTATCTAATACATATAGTCTTAATAAGGTTTTTGATGCTTGACTGTAATCTCTTTTGTGTTACAGTGCAGATACAATCTGCTGGAGAGGAGTTTGAAGAGGTTATAGCAAAGATTGCAGATGTCCTGCTGTCATATGGCATTTCAAAATTAACTTGGTCATTCACAGAGAATGCTCTTCTCATCAATATGATTTGTGAAAATATAGTCATTCATAAATGCAAGGCAGCATTGGATCAGTTTTCAGAAGGTTTGCAGTGTAATGAGTTACTGCATGCAAACTTAGTCGAAAAGCCTTTTGTGTTCAAACCTCTGTTTACGGACCAACCTCCGGCATTTGGTGTCAAAGAGCTCAGACAGCTTTATTCAATAGGCGGATTTCAGTATGACGTCATTGTTTATAAATACCCGCGAAGCACTCTGGGTTGTTTTTAGGTTGTGTGGCAACAAAACACCAAACAAAACGGCGTCTGTGTCGTCAAAGAAAGTCAGGGGAATTGATCTCACGTATTTATCGACACTCAGCAGCGAAGACAGAAAAATATTTCAAGAAAAGTTAAGAGTGTTTGTGGGAGAGCAGGAAATTCGGGTTTTCAATCCGTACGAAGAGTGGAATAGTGAATTATGGAATGATACGCCCACATCGTGGCCAGATCTCGAGTGGGGAGATTTGTTCAACTATCTTGTTTTTACGTCCGGCCCCTTCACATCAGAAAGCTTGAAAGCTTACAAAAGCTTGGATGCACACGACTATTTTGTTTCCAGGAAAGTCGGTTGCATTTATAGCCGCTCAGTTGTCGATAAAATCGTGATCCTTAAAGCTGAAGTAAGACCAGACCAGGCTGAAAGTTCACCAGATTCGCACCTACCCTGGATTATCTGTAAAAACAATGGCGAGATCATCACAGCGCATTGCGATTGTAAATCTGGGTGAGTGATTAAAATGTTTTTCAAAATGTCTGTTGGGTTTTACAGAAGCTTCTTGTACGTTAAATGCAAATGCCTGCGAGTGTTTTTTATGAAGATAATTATTTACACTTTTCAGATTGGGGGAGACGTGTAGCCACGTTGCTGCAGTTATGTTTAAAGTAGAGGCGGCAGTCAGAATAGGCCTTAATCAGGCATCTTGTACAAGCGAGGCATGCAGGTTAGTTGAAGGAGCTCTGTACTTATTTTTTAATTTAAGACAGTCTCTACAATATTGCAATTTTTGTTTCATTTGGCCTATCATTTGACATTTGTATCAATGTAGAGCCTCATGCAGGCATTGGGGGAGACATTTGGTGTATTTTGATTACTCAAGGATGGGGATGTTTTGTTCTCAACACAACCCCTTCCCCTTGCCAATACATTTATCTCTGAAAAAAGTATATTATTACATCTTCAGCTGCTCCCAAATTTTACTTTATAGCTGTCTACTTCCAGGTGGAATAAAGTATTTGGGAACAATGCATTAACTGCACCAATCAATGAAATCGACCTTAGGCCCTCCAAAAGGAAGGAGACACATCCAAGAAATGAGTGTGGAGACAGACCTACAAACAGGCAACCTTTGGCAGGAATTAAAGGAGACCATCGATATATGCTGGCATATGGGGGCTATGTAGAACAGCTGAAGAAAATTGGACCTGGGGCCTGTATATTCAAATCGCTACCCAAAATAGACCCTGAAGAAACTGATACAGCTGTCACAAGCCAGTCAGATAATGACAGTAAGTAACATTTAATACAAAAATATGATTATTTAATACCATAATTAATAAATTAAAAAGCAGTCATTATAAGTAATATATCAAACACAAGAGACAATGTTTCATCATATTTCCAAACACTGAGAAGAGAGTTGAAAATACAACGTGCAGCAGAGTATTTTTGACAAAGTTCGTGGTGTTTGGAAATGTGATGAAACTTTGTTTCTCGCGTTCGATATATCTTTTCAATTCAAACTTAAAACTAAGAAGAAAATGAATAAATAAAATCATAAAAATATAAATTATGCTAATTATTAAGATCACAATTCCAAGCCGTGGTTACGGTTTTTATTACCTCTGCCAAGGAGGTTATGTTTTTGCCAGGGTTTGTTTGTTTGTAAGTTAGTTAGCAACATAACTCAAAAAGTTATGGACAGATTTTGATGAAATTTTCAGTTGTCAGAAATGGGACATTGAAGAACTGATTAAATTTTGAGAGTGAAATCCTGGATTCTGGATCACTTTGAATTTACAAGCACACAAGCATCCAAGCACACTCAGCGTCATTTACAATTGTATGCAATTACAATTGTAAGTTACACTTGTAGTAAGACTCGTGCTGCACATGCAAATTCCAGTGTTAAAATTATTTTTCTTGAATTCTTGTGTGCATACATACATATATAGGACTGTAATGTTGCATGGGGATCACAATACACTTGGCAGATGTCTGCACTCTCTGAGTGCTTTTCTAGTTTCTTTTGTTTTAACTTGATGAATTATTAGTTAGAGAAGAAATTATAAAAAATTATGCTATATAATATATAAAAACTATTTACAATCTTAAAAAAGCTATAAAATATCGATAACTCTTAAAAGTAAAAACAACAACAAAATCCAATGAAATGTCTAAAAATTCATGACAACATTTAACACTGGTTACCTTATTGCAAATGCAATTCAATAGTTCAGGTTTATGTGAAGCATCCAAATTTTATCAAGAACATTTAGTATTTTAAACTTTTAATGAGTATAGAAATTATGATAAAGTAATCAGAGTTAAATAATCCCTCCATGATTTCTTTTTTCAGGTCAAGAAGAATGCCCTGAAGGTGACAGTTTCTCAGGTTTTGAAGTGTTGGTTGGCCCTCCAGACAATTCAGTAACTTCTGCTTCAGCAGTCCCCACCAGTCCTCCCCCCTTCCCCCTGAGTGGAAACCAACTGGAAGTCTACCATAACATGCCAGAAAAAATTACTCCTGAAAGTAACGCACACTTACAATCGCTAAAGGTTAGTTACTCGGATGCTCAGCAGATCCAGTCAGAGACACATGAACAGGCTGATAGTGATAAATGGCACAAAGTTCGAGAGTGTAGACTGACAGCATCAAAATTTGGTCAGATCTGTTCTAAATTCGAGAAACCAAGAGCAAAGCCTGAGCATTTGGCAAAATAGCTGTTGACTCCAGATATTAACATTAATAGCTTCACCAAAAGAATGTTTAAGTGGGGCAGGGACAACGAACCTGTTGCAGTGCAAATTTATCATGGTCTCCCACAAAGGAGCCATGTCGAAATCTACAATAGTGGGATTTTTATTAGCCCCGAGGAACCATTCCTGGTTGCCACCCCTGACAGAATCTGTTTTGACCCAACTGAGCAAAACCCATGGGGTCTTATAGAGATAAAGTGCCCTTACAAAGCAAGAGAAAAGTCTCCATCACAAGCAGCAAAAGAAATCAAAAATATCTGTAGTGTACTGGGTGACAATGGCCATCTTCATCTCGGAAAATATCATGAATATTATTACCAAGTACAAGGACAGATAGCTCTTACTGGTGCACGCTGGTGTGACTTTGTCATATATACAAAGAGTGGTATCTCTGTTGAGCGGATTTATTCTGATGAAAACTTTTGGAAGAGCAAAGTTGTAATGTTGCATTCGTTTTTCTTTAAGTATTTTCAGCCTTTGCTGCTTTCGAAGGATCCTTTTTCCCCTCGGCAAGGGTACTAATAAGCCATTTTCGATATATTAATATTCTAACTTTGCTCCTAGTCTTGGAGGAATAAATCAAAACAAATTGCAATGAGGTTGAGGGATTATAATTTCCTTTGTTTTATTCCCCCAAGCCTCAGAGCGAAGTTAGGATATTTTCCTCAACAGAAATCGTGTTTTTGCCAAGTATCTTGCAAGCAGTAACAAATGATGTCCAACAAGATGATTCTCGGGTAAAACCCCTTGAAGGCAACAGAGAATACACAACAGTCCATGACTGCCACTGATCTGCTGTAAAGCCTCCAAAATTGTTTGCAATTTTACCTGGAATACGGCCAATGTCCTGAGGTGTCATCATCGAATCTACAATTTCTTGAATTTTATCAAAATCTGCTGAAAGTAAAATCGGTGACTGTTCGTTCAACCAGACATCTTTCATCAAATGCTTTGCTGTGCCAAGATATAAGTTGTGCATGGGATCAATCACAAAATATCGAATACAATCAAAGTATTCTAGCTCATGCAACACCGAGAATCTTGCTCCGTTTATTGCACATCTGTTTTGCTGTGCTGTTGGAGTGGTCTCATTCACTGATTCTTTGGCATTTCTTTTATGCTCATCGGATGTTCTTGATGGCCAGCAATCTCTCTCGAAGCCTGAAAAGTCTAATTTTCCATTCTTAAAGAACTCTTTCTTACACCTTGAACACCCTTGGTTAGTCATGTGTCCCATGAAGCCACCATATTTCCTAGAAGCTGGTATATAACACGATACACAAATAAGACCAGCCTGGATTATTTTCTTAAACATACTCCACTGACAGAAAACCTTTTCTTTGATTTCCAAAGAATCTGCAACTCTTCTACAAGGGGTTTTAAAAAGGTATTAGCAGTAAGCTTTGGTTCTCCAGGGCCTGGTTGAATCCCTACAACTAACACATTCTCTAATTCGTATCTCTCTGATCTGGGAAGATTCATAATAACCATGTAAATTACCCCTACTGAGCCTTGTGAGTGTTTGTATGGCCTGAAGCAGTCCATATTAAGTTTTTTGTTCAATTTTGCAAAAAAAGTGAAAATTGAAATTCTTTCGAGAAATCAATTCTCATTGCTTCTTTAATGTGGTCGCGCGATTGGTGACCTGGAGATTGAAATACGCTGATCACGTGATGCTGGCTTCCGCTGCAAACATGGCTGATCGGGATCCTTCCGAGCACATGGTCTTCATCTCAAAAGGAGAGGAAGAAGGAAAACTCGAAAGAAAAATTAGAAAATCTCAGATAAATACAGAACGACTTGCTGTTATGTTTGCGGTGAGTTCAGAGATCATAGTTTTTGCAGTTTTATTTCGCATTTCGTCAATTAAGCTCACATATACGCTTTAAGGACTAAGTTTAAGCTAACAGAGAGATGCCCTTTCTTGTTTTCTTCTACGTGTCGCTACTTGCCTGTCTTCATAATAAATGTTATGTTACAGCTCAAAAAAAGCTCTATTCATTTGATGGAGGATTTCAGGGGCGACACAGAGTGGCCAAACAGAGAAGGCCGTCTTGACCTTTCCGGATTTCCGGACGGAAGCTATTTCCAAGTGGCGGGAACTAACAGCAGTGGTGTCCTAGGATTTGGCAGGTCCAGCAATCCTGATCTGAATAGTCCTTTCGGCCGAAGTACAAATCACAGTTTTTAAGCAATGTTCAGGTTCGACAATTACAAATGCTTCATTGTTTTAGCCACCGTAGACAGTAGTATGTGTTTGATCAAGTGCATATTTTCTCAAGTTTACTTAGTAACAAATTCTGTCGTGAGGGTTAGGGACGATTGCGTACTCAAAAAGAACTATGCTAGGACAGATATTATCAAATTTAGCTTTTTTAATAGGGTAGTTGACATGTGGAACGTATGAACATTGTCGACTCGTCGGGCTCTAAGTATTTATAGTTTTAAGAGGGAAGTATTTGAATATTTGGCCACTCGGTAATCTTCTAAATGTTTATGTTGTTACTCTCACAATGTGTCAATGATTTATACTATTTTAAGTTTTTTTTAAATATATAGGATTACATTTTCTTACTATTTCTGTAAGTTTAAGGTGGTTAGCCTTGTATGGGGTCTGTGACTCTTTTGCTAACCGTCCTTATGGAATGTTTTTTTTACTCTTTTTTCTCTTGCCATTGAATTGTAATAAATAAATAAATAAATAAAAAAAAATTGTTGGTAAGCTTAAGTTGGCTTTCTATTTTCACGTTTAGGGTATGTAAGCTTAAAGGTATGAAAACAAAAAGGTAGCAGTGACGATGACTTATTAGTCTCTTTTGTTGACTTTTTGTTGCAGCTCTGTAGCTCCAAACCTCACCCACACTGGTTACACAACAAAAGAGCTAAAATTGGATATTCACTCAAAGTTACTGTGCCATCCTTGCAAAATATGAAAGTAAAAAACCCGACACGGCAGTTATACATACTTATAAATGATGAGACAGCCAATGTTCCCTATATACTTGAAGTGTCAAGAGCAAATGAATGTCCCTGTCAAACTTGTCACTGGCAATGCAATTCCTCTGGAAGACTCGGAGGGAACAAGAGGTAATTTATAACACAATGCAAAGTCTAAATAATTCAGAAATGGAACAAAGGCGGATTAAAAAGGGCAACTTTTTGCCTTCAGGAACCTAGTACTGGTATTTCCTGCAGCAACCAGAAAACCAAGAAACTTAGTTTAGAGATAATTATGTTGCTAAACTTGTCTGTTGTGTCATGCATGAGTTTGTTTTACTGACAATTTTTTAACTTAACAGGTCTGGCATTTTGGAAGTCAACTGCAAGGAAAGTATATGCTATTGCATCTCAGCCTGTTGAAGGGAAAGATGATGTGGTTGTCATCAAGGAGGATGAGGAAGGTTCTGGCGTCTTCCAACTTTATCTAGAATATTGCATTGTTCGCTGCATTGCCTAACGATTGTTCCAGTCTGACAGCTTGATTTCGTAAGTTGTTTCGAGGTATTGGGAGATATTCCTATCCATCTTGATCCCATAGTTCTTTCATTACTTCCATATAACCTTTCTTACGATTTCCATCCATCATCCACAGGACGAAACTGCGCATTTCCGGAGACGTTTTCATGACGGAAATGCGACGTACGTGCACATTTCCGTCGCGGGAAGTACATGTTTCCGTCGGCAGAAACGTGACGATTTTTCATATTTCCGTCGTAGTCGTAACGAAAGCGACGGAATGGAAAGTTTTTTAGTGCTTTTCCGTCGTATTTCCGCCAGTCTGAAATACATAAATACGTCAAATTTCAGCAACGTTAACACGAAATTCCGGCAAGTTCTCGGCAGCTTTTAAGACGGTATTTTCACATTTCCGTCATGCTTACTTCGACTTTAGAAGCAGAATAATAATAGAAACTAGCGGCTAGAGCTGCGTTTGATATAGCAGTGGGATAAGCTGTTTTCCTGACCTCGTTTGATCGTTAGATGCCACAGAGTGCAAATCTTCATTAAGCTATTCGATTTTATTTCCCAATCAGGAACATTATTTTTGCCACAGTGGCTGGACAGAAAATTCATCCAACATGTTTTGTAAGTTTCATCACACTGTTCAAGATTATCCCAAGCATTGTCAGGTTTATGCTGCCAATGTTTATACTTCAACAATTCATATTTACAAAACAGTCCATCTTGCTGATTTTGTGGATTGGATGAAAACCTGGGGTATGTTTTTACTATGACTGGTCGTTTCCTTCTTTCGAGTTTGGAGTTTTTTAAAACAAATTTGGAGGCAAATTGCAAAAAATTATACCCTAGTATCTCTGGGAAACTCCTAATAAATTTTTCTCTTTCAGCATAAATATCAAGCATGGATAGGACAGTACAGTATTCTTTATTTCCAGAAACTTGGACTCTTCGCGAACCATTAAGAGATGCATTCACTACTTTATGGGTTGCACTGACACATTTTAGTGAAAGTAAATGGTGCATAACTTCTTGGATTGAATAGTCTCTTTGCCCTACACTTTTGATCATAATTTGCTTTAAAACATTCTGAATATCACTTGTATCAGATATTTTACTGATAACTTTTGTGAATGCATTATTAATAACTGAAGATGCTTTTTCTCCTTTAGAAGTATACTTCACCAGATACTCCTAACAGGCCTGATAATCTACAATAATCTCAATATCACAATTTGCTCGCCAACCTTGGAGTTGCAGTGGTTGATGACGGTTCAACCTAGAGTCATTTCGCTTTGTGACGATAGTTGCTTTATACTTTCTCTGCCCTGATTTAGTATTAATAGGTTCAAAGTCTATCCTTGTCTTGTCACAATTTTCAAAAGGAAAATTAAATCTGTTTTTATTTTGTTTTTAGAACAGTTAGGAACCTAGTGAGGTTCCAAGGAGTAGAGATGGTATATACTTCATGGCTGAATGCCATATAGTCGTCTATAGATACCTATAGATACATAACTGTACATCTACCTATAAGACATGTAGTCGCCTATAGACATCACATAGTCGCCTATAGATTCTGTAGATACTTATAGATCCTATAGATGCCTATAAATCTCATAGATACCTATAGATCCTATAGATGCCTATAGATCTCATAGTTACCTATAGATCCTATAGATGCCTATAGATCTCATAGATACCTATAGATCATATAGATCCTATAGATGCCTATAGATCCTATAGATGCCTATAGATCCTATAGATGCCTATAGATCTCATAGATACCTATAGATCCTATAGATGCCTATAGATCCTATAGATGCCTATAGATCCTATAGATACTTATAGATCTCATAGATACTTATAGATCCTTTAGATGCCTATAGATCTCATAGATGCCTATAGATCCTATAGATGCCTATAGATCCTATAGATCCTATAGATACCTATAGATCTCATAGATACTTATAGATCCTTTAGATGCCTATAGATCTCATAGATACCTATAGATCCTATAGATACCTATAGATCCTATAGATAGCTATAGATCCTGTAGATGCCTATAGATCTCATAGATACCTATAGATCCTATAGATACCTATAGATCCTATAGATACCTATAGAACCTATAGATTCCTATAGAACCTATAGATTCCTATAGATCCTATAGATTCCTATAGACCCTACAGATACCTATAGCTCTCATAGATACCCATAGATCCTATAGATAGCTATAGATCCTATAGATAGCTATAGATCCTGTAGATGCCTATAGATCTCAAGAAGAAAAATTGGAGGGTTGTATACACCCGATCCTGGGTATCTCTAATTGGATTTTAATGTTACAGGATGCGAATTTCAAATAGTGATTGTTTGTCACACAAATTAATGCAAATTCACAACTAATGCATGGAAATCACTTTAATTATAAAAATACGATGAGTTTAATTTTAACGTTCGAGATTCGAGGATACTAGGTCGGTAGATATAAGGTTCTGTAAAATGAAAAAATATAAATTGATTAAATAGGACAAAAAATAATTTAATTTTATGGTCCAATACATGTATATTACCGACCATTAAATTATTACAAAAAATATTATGGTTTCTATATTATTATGCATTGCCACAAAAACCGTACAGATACAGAAAAACATTTATTTTGTATTGTGATACAGAAAAGAGATATATTTTCTAGCTTGTGTTCTTTTAAAATAATGGGGATGGTACGTGCCATCCCCTTTGCTTGTCGGACTCAAAGGTAAAAATTTTCACGCCTATGTTTATCCACACCGGTGAGCAATTTCGTCACAGTGTAGTGTTTCTGATATGACATCAATTCAGCTATGATTTTTCAAAAACAGTTTTGTTGATATTTTGCTTTCTTTCACAAAAACCCAGCATTATAGAACGAGAATTAAAATCATAAAGACTAATTAGTAGTTTTTGGAAGACTTGAAGCTTTTGTTTTATTTCTGTATAATCATAGGCATAGGTGATAGGAATAGAATTACATCCTCTGTCTAGCAAACAATGCGTGCACAATAACAAAGCCATCGTTGTTTTTAAGTAAGTGAGAAACAATTGTGAGAACATACCTGGCGAGTTAACTGTTGAAACAGTGAAAAACGTTTTTTAAAAACGAACAGTGAATCATCTCTGATATCTAGAAATATCAACTTGAAAGCATTCTTAAAAAATTTATTTTCTTTTAATTTTTCTAATTCCTTAATGGTTTTACATTCAAGATGACGATGTCTTTTAGGCTTGTCTTGTTATTTGCGTTTGCCGTATTATACCTTTCCAGACGGATACACGCTATAGTCATAGAAAAGGAAAATGTGCAGGAGTACATTGACAACCTGGTTGCCGATTTCGAGAAAAATCCTCATGACAACAAGTTTGCCAACATAATACTCCCCCCATTGCGTTTAAATGGTCGGGAAATAGATGATTTCTTTTTACCTAAAGTGTTTATTTGGAGTCATAAAGAACACTACGCTCTTGAACTTCATTGCCCTGTACACAGCGAGATAAAACTAAAACCATGGCAGTTTTGTAAGGACGTAAGTGGGAAATCGTCAGGAAAAGGAGCAAGATTGGTGTACGACCTAAATGGAAATGTTATTTTTGTACAACGAATATATACTTGCGGGAGTGGACGCCTTGTCCATAAAGTAATGGCAGCAACACCCGATATTTTGGCAAGTCTTCCACGAGTGGTCCAGGCGCATTTTCCCTTGATAATAACTGAACGCAGTGGTTGTACTAACAATTTGGCGAACATGATAGAGTTGCAGTTGCAAGAGGAAATCAATTTCTTAAGAATCAGCGAAGGGATTGCAAATTTAAATATGAACGAATTCTGCAAACGTATAAATCTGTACCAATCTGTCTTATTTACAGAGGATAAGGATAGCACTCATAAGAAAGAAGTAGCTATTTCGGATTTTTATAAAAATCCTCTGTTCTCATTTCCAAGTAACGATTTCATAACCAACATTTTTATAATAAAAATTACGGTTAAAACACGACGTTTCGACAGTCCTGCTGTCATTATCAAGTAAAATTGAATATTGAAAAT
>JAOBBB020158550.1:0-12408 GCA_025331005.2 Zoanthus gigantus
TACTAATACTAATACTAATACTAATACTAATACTAATACTAATACTAATACTAATACTAATACTAATACTAATAATATAGATTTCAGGAAGTCTAAACTTTTGTTAATTCTCTCAGTGTGCTGTTTCTATGAATTGCCAAACAACAAAAAGGCCAAAGAGCCCTCATCTGAGCTAACAATGATCATGGACACAAAGTATGAGCAAGTAGTTTGAAAAGTCAAATACCTCGTAACATTTCCCACGGCCTTTCTAACCGCTCAAACGTGTTTGTCATCTAGCCATTTAAGAGAAGAACTGAAGCGAACTATTGTCTGCTCTTAAGTGAAACTAAATCTCATTCGTGAGAGTTATTAATCATTTTCAGGGACTTACTATAGACTTACTCAAGATAAATCTCGTTAATACTTTTAAAAGCTAAACGTTTTAAGACAATCCGTATAAAATTCCAAAATGCACGCACGCTTAGTTTATTTTTTTTTTTCAAGGAATTGAAAAAATAGGAAGCGAATTTTTTAGGATATTAAACAAACTTTCAATCCGACATATAAAAAAGCCCATTTTGGGTTTTTGCACGATAAAGACCGAGTGTAAGCATTTGAAGGTCTGTTTCATATTTTGATAAGTACCACAAAACGGTTCCTGGTCGGAAGGCACACTGATCCAAACCTTGAATGATTACATAACCCAATTATTCATTTTTTAATCCTTTTCGTTAGTACGAGCTCATCAAACTCACAATTGGAGGACAAAGATAACCTTTTCGGGAACGCAATTATTGAAAAAATTATTTTCCCAGATGGAAACAACGTAGACATTTCCATTTAGTATCTGCGCCCCATTGTTTCATGAAAACAGCCAGAACTCACCTAACTAAACTCTCTTCTCGACATCTGTTTGTGGCATCGATTGTTTTATCGATTCGATTTGGTTTCGTTTTCATGGATGAAATGATAGTGCAGCATGTCAGTTTTACTCTGACTGTGGGCATGTTGCATTTGTTTTTACATATCAGTTTTACTCTGATAAACATGGTTTTTACGTGACTTTAAGGTTATGCCAAATGATAATATTTTTACAAAAGGAAAGCGGACATGACAGATTGGAATCCGGAATCAACCTGCCTCGCAAGGAAGGAAATTTTTTATAAAAAACCAAACGGACGGATATTTCTGGGAGAGATCTGGCCAATAGTTTGAGGACCCACCAATTAATACAGGATGCGAAAAACGAAAAAGATGGCCAAGAAGATGAACAGCAAATTTTTGAAAAAAGGAAGGATCGGGAGATGCGAAATCCTGTAATTACTCACAAGAAACTACAAAACATATGAAAATGTTTCTTACATATTAATTGATACTGAATAATGAAGGACAACAATTTTTAATGTATTTCTCAAGATTAATCCTCAAGATTGCAACTGAGCTAATTGTCCTAAAATACAACAACTCAACACAGTTTCTTAATTTTTTGAGTCTTCTGAATTAAAGAAATTTTTAACTGTATATTAATGAAGCTTCAAACATCAATTCTAGTGATTATAAAAACAATTCAACCAAATACGTACCACAAACAGATAAATGTGGTATTGTTTTTATGATTGACAGACTATTTGTACTGAACACCAACTTTGCTCGGGGATTTTGAGGATAGCGTTGTTAATCTAAACTTGTGTATTCTTGACCTTATCTGATGGAGTTTCTGGTCAGTACCGTTCGCCCCAAACAGTTCTCTTTTGTTTTTCATACCATTAAATCTGATTTTTTTTTTCAGTTTTACTTTGTGAACTTATAAAAATGCATCCTTTGGTGTCAATTCAGGTGATCGCAAGCAAGCCACATTTGAACATGAATAAATATATTTTTGGACTTCTTTTCTCATCGACGGAAAAACTTTTTAATGATGTTATTTCATTGTATTTTGCTTATCGTTGATATTTTGGTAGAAAAAATTATGACGGAAATAAAACTGCGATCGAGTTTTGAAATTATTTTCTGTACGTCAGTACGACTACAGGAATGAAATAAAACTTAAGGCAAAATGTTTTCATGAATTCAAACAAGAAAAAAAAAAAGAGTCTGTTTGTGTTTAGCAGTTTTAAGAAGCTTTTTACCACTACTGTAGACAAACTATCTCCTTACCTTTTAATTTCACTAAATCAAAAGCGTTCTCTGGCTCTATGTTTCGCAAGCCCTAGGGCCTAAGTACTTTTGTTCCTTGCCACAACTTGCCCTTCACTTCATTAAGAATAAGACGGATGTTAACCCGAGTGTTGGGTTTCAGATAAGTCGAAAGAAGGATGCCACATTAATTACAACAATTAGTTTGTATGAAAGATGTAAAAGGGCTTTTCTCGGCACGATACGGGTAAATCACCCTTATCAAACAAAAGCGGCGGTTCGTTCAGTATTACTTTCGGTTTATGCACCGTCACGTGAACAGTAAAAATAGCCGGTCACGAAAATCTCCTGCCCAGGGGGTGGGGTGAGCTGGTGTTTGAAGTACAAAATATTTTTAAACGAATCATTTCAACTTTTTCCAGATTAGCTCTCCAAGCTGTTCTTAATTTTTGATACAAAGATGCACGAAATGCGAAGAGGTGCGGTGGTAAGATGTGCAAAGGTAATGGTAGTGGTACTGTTGTCTCTGTGATGATGAAGGTGATTATAGTGGTGTTGTTGTCTCTGTGACGATGAAGATGATGATAGTGGTGCTGTTGTCTCTGACATGATGAAGGTGATGAAGGTGATGATGGTGGTGCTGTTGTCTCTGTAATAATGAAGATGATGATGGTGGTGCTGTTGTCTCTGTAATGATGAAAGTGATGATGGTGGTGCTACTGTTTGTGCCTCCGTGTTGATCTATCAGAACTGCAAAGTTTTTTATCAAAGGAATTGCTTCAAGCACCGAACAACTCGTAAGCAAATTATTTACTTATAATTACTTTAACACTGACTTTTGCTCCAGGTTCTTGTCGTATGCGTAACTAATTTTGCAATTTAAAGTTTATTTACGACTGAGCTCTTCAAAGTTAAATTTCGCGCCTTTTTACCTTGCGTACGTCCGTCGTGATACGCGGGCTGCTTAAGTAAAAATTTCGCCCCAAAAACGCCTTTCACGATTCAGTCTCCTCACGAAAAACAGACCTCCGTCGTGAAATGTTCCTGTGCTTAAGCTCTCTAAAACATGTAAACCGTGGTACAAACTCAGACTTAATAATCCTTTTACACCTTAGAGTGGTACTGATGGATCCACCTATGATCATGAGGGAAATGTTGGTTATATCGATAGAGGTAATAAGGATTATGATGGTTTGTGGTGATGATTACATTGCAAGTAACGTAGATATCGAAAAACAATTTTAACCGCCAGTTAAAAACGTACCTCGTAAAGTAACAGTACACCCTAATTCTGGAGGACAACCATCAAAGAACATTAGGGTTTTGCTGTTGCCATTCTTGAGCCGAAATTTCTGCACTGTAAACTGTTGGCAAGTACCAAGTTGTGGACGGGTTAACGCCTCCATGGAATACAAGATGTCTGCTTTGGTGCATCTGGCTACTCGCTCAATGACTTGCTTTGAAAGGAAAAATTCAACACACACTAACTACTTTGAAATTAAGGCTGTGTGTAGATTGTTTTTCTATACAAAACATATAACACTTGTATCAATCTTCTTTTAAGCAAAAACTTTTGAATCAGTAACATTAATCGATTGCATTACTCTAATCAGAAGGTCATGGATTAAGGGTTCCATTCCTGTATCGGACTCAGAAACTTTTTCTAAGATTGCTGCAATTCTTCTTTATATGTATGCGTAATTGCATGGTGACAATTGAAATTAGGAAATAACTTCAAGCGCGTGTTGTCCAAATTCTTCTTCATTCCTAGAATTTTGACAACAAGCAAGTGAAATTATTTTCTAATTTCACAAGTTTACATCTGATTATATTTTAATAGCATGGCTGACAATTTGAGACTTACGACTAAAAGTACTTGTCTTTTATCGGAAAATTTATTAGTATATTGAGAAGCACGGTGGATTTTAAAAGCTTAACTCTAAAATTTCTTAATTCACAGATGTAAAACTTTTCAACCAAGCCATGTTTTTGCTCATAAAATGTTGCAAGATTGGATGAGTTGTCAAAACACCATGAACAATTGGTAAAAAAACGACTTTCGATGAATGAACTAACAAAGCCGCCAGTGCACGCAAGCTCCACTTTTTGATTGAGATCGATTAAAACGCTTAATAATTTGAACTGAATGCGTTGACAAATTGTCGCTTAAGTGCTTTGTATTGAAAAAAACTGACAAAACTCAAGCTAAAGACGTCAAAAAATTTAAAAGTTTAATATGCCAAGAATTGTGTGCTAGCGTTTTCATTGACTTTACATCAATGGAAATGAAAAACAATTAGCATGTCCTTAGTTGATAAAAAATTTTTCGAGAATTCAAAACCTCTCGGTCTTTCAAAATGGAAAAGGGACAACGTTTTTCTCTTCAATGGCGATCAAGGAACGCTTAGTTTGCATTACTTTTAATGACTCGGGTTGATAGACAGTCCCTTCTTGCTTAAAAACAGACGCGAATAAGCAAATACTTTGAGCCAATTAATTGTATTTTTTCTGTAACTTGGGTTTTCAGCTGCAGTTTTAAACACACTGACTTCTTCCTCGCTAACTATTCTTAAATCTGGACGCCATTTTGAAACCATGTTGCCATGGTCATTTTATACCATAAAATACGAATGAAATTGCGCGTCAATATTTGAATAATTTTTCACCTATGGTATTACATATGGAAATGCAATCTGCAAATAGCCCATTAACTCATCAAAATTAAGGATTTAATGACGTTACGAACGATTTTCGCTGTTGTAGTGAGCAATTGCAAAAAAGAAGTCTAAAAAAAATTAGTCTTCAACAAAATTTGAACCTAGACCTCTGCCATTCCAGCTCTAACCAACTGGGTAATGAAGCCTTAAGTGGGTCCGTCAATGTCACTAAGTTGTACAACGATTATTGAACTGATTTTGTACCCCAGTGTCAACAATGACACTTCATGTTCCTTTTCCGAGCGGAGTAGCTATTGGATCCGGTGCTTATCTCCGGTTTATGTAGTGTTAAGCAAATGAGAATCTTCGACAGCCCCTGGATGGGACACTAATCCATCGCAGGTTAGCTCCCAGCAGGTGCTGGTACTCATTAACCTACCCTGGAAGGATGGAAAGTTGAGTTAGCTTAGGTGGAAAAGAAAATCACACATTTGATTTAACCTGAAGATGAGCTAAAGCTCGAAAACGTTTGTTTTTAATTGTAAATAGTTTTTCATAGTTTTTATCTTTTATAAAGAAAAACAAATATTTATAATAATAATAATAATAAATACCATTTATTTGCCACATTGCAGAATGAACTGAATAGGCTAAAAATACAATAAATATATAATTAAGAATAGTACTATTATAACAATAAAAATATTGTAGTTGTATATTCAGCCTGGAAATAACTATAGAAGAAATGTTCGTGTTGACACAAGCTTCTTTTTCTCTAACAGGAATCGAACCCATGACCTTCTGATTACCGGTCAGACGCTCTAACCCACTGAGCTACAGAAACTCACGTAGGGAACGGGTCACTTAACTTGGTTCTTATAGATAGAAAATATAAAAATAAATCCTTATCTAATATTTACATATCTACTAATGAATGAAATAAAAGAGCTAGAACGCTGGGTCCGGCAACAACTCTCTTTAAGGCGTAAACCATAGTTCTATTGTTGCAGCCGGACCGCAGGTTATAACTATGGCCACCAGTTACAGTTTATATTTGAATTTCTGCAGACCAAGGGATCGAACCGAAGACCTTGGTGGTTCGAAGGAAGAAATCGTTCAACTACGGCAACCTGACACTTCAAGTTCACAATTTCTTAAACAGCGTACACAACGGCAACGAGTTTCATAATGTTACAAAAAGAGTTTGACTTTCAGAACAAAGGAAATGAGTGAATAGCACAACTGCTTTGCAGTGAAGGAACAATGATCTCTGCTATTATTTCATGATTAAAGTAGAACTGAACCCTAAAATCAACCTTTTTTAAATGAAATTTTTAAAGGTGTGGGAACCGTATTTAAAAGATTTTTCCTCGTGCCGCACTGATTTTCCGAGAAATACTAGTTTAAAACACGTTAGGCGCCGCTTTGTACCGGCGGCTCAGAAATAGAGAATCAGCGAAGTAAGAGTGAGGTTCTAACGTCATATATTGGGAAGATCTTTGAAGATGTTTTAAGGTCTTTAAAGATTCAACACTGAAGCGAGACATTGCACACAATTTCAATGTTCTCTTTCACTCTTAAATACGTACATAAGCTTATGACAATTATAACAGTACAATCGCTTACTCGCTTCCCCATAACCTACGCCTCACATTACCTTCGTTTACCGCTGACAAGTTGAGAAGCGTCCACGCTCAATGACCCCAGATAGCGTGAAACACGCACATTCAAACTAGTATTTCTTGGAAATCAGCGCGATACGAGGAAAAAACGTCTAAATACGGTTTCTACACCTTTCGGGGTTTTATTTTAAAAAAAGTTGATTTCAGGGTTCAGTTCCCCTTAAAGTAGAACTGAACCCTAAAATTGACTTTTCTATGTTGGAACATTTAGGCATAGTAGAACAACTATATGAAGTATATTTAAGCTGTTAGTCGAGCAGTTAAAAAAAATTTGATGTTTTGTAACAATTCGACAATATTTGATCGGCGGCTCAATATGTGATGTCAGCGGTTGTTTATGACGTAGGTTACGATACTCGAATGATTAAAACGAGGAAGAACATGGTTACTGTTCGGCTTTTGGCTGCCATAAAAGAAAAAAAAAAACTTCACAAGACATATATCGCCAAAAAAATATCAAGATTTCGAAGCACATTGCCATATTTAAGCTCTGAGTATCGAAACTACGTCATACCATACCGCTGACAATCTCATTAGCGACCACGGTATCAAACCTTTTCTAGAGAGTTTTCTTAGTTTTTATTATTAATTTCTCAATGTAATTTGACTTTAATTTTAAAACAAACTTCAGAGTTAATCTACTATACCAATAGATTCAAACAAAAATAGGTTAGTTTTAGCATTCAATTCTCCTTTAAGGACTTTCCAGGTTTTTCAAGATCCGTACGAACCATTTAGTTACTGAAAATTAAATTCAAAATAGTATAGTCGACTCCCGATAACTCGAACCTTCAGGGGAAATAGAAAAAAGTTCGACTAATCGGGAGTTCGAGTTACCGGAAGTTGAGAACAAGTGACCGGAAGTTGAGAACAAGTGACCGATACTCGCGATCGGTTGCTTCAAATAAATTCCATGTTCTGATGAACAGTATTGTATTTTTTTTTTACTTGTAACGTCTTGAAAAATGTGGTTCGAGTTATCGAGGGAAAAATTGCAGTAAATGTATGAACAAAATCCACGGGAAATCGATGTTGGTTCGAGTTAGCGAGGGTAAAATTGCAGTAAATGTATGAACAAAATCCACGGGAACTGTTCGAGTTACCAAGGGTAAAATTATAGAAAATGTATGAACAAAATCCACAGGAAATCGATGTTGGGTCGAATTAGCGCGAGGTTCGAGTTATCGGGAGTCGACTATATTTTCAAAACTTTGCCGGCACGAGGATTAAATTAAAAAAAAATAATAAAACGACGATACTTTTAGTCAGATAATTGGTTATCTTTACGAATCGGTATTTAATGCATAAAATTATCAAATTTTATTTCTTGACGGCAAAAGCTGATTTTGAAAGGCAGCCTTCAAACAAAACAAAAAAAATCCAAAAGCGAATTCGATTCTTTGATATTTCACAAGAAAAGGTGGCCAAATTATCAGTTTACATGCGTTTTTCTCAAGTCAAATAACTACAGAACTTGCGGTTATAAAGTGTTATTACTTATTGCCACAGAATTTGGTACAATACGACATTTTTCTAATGCAAATTTCTGCCCGTTTCAGGCCTCTCTGGGGGCAAAATATTGCTGCTCGGTCACATTTTGTCTTATTAATTCACCAGATTTGCAGTGTTTTGTCCCAACAAATACCTGGGGCGAATGAAAAATTACATTAAAAAATGATGTATTTCTATAACGAAATCCGAAACCGCGTCAGGAAATTTGGATTTTTTCCCCTACAAAGTAATTTCTGAGCATCTCCGTCATAGAATACGAAAGTTTCTTGAATCAGCTCTAAAAGTTTAATGACGTATGTTATCAAATCTCCCCGGAAAGGTTTTGGAATTCCAACTAATTCCAAAAGGTCTAGATAATACCAAACTAACAACATTTGGAATTCAAGCTGACTTAACTTTGGATTGTTAAAAAAAATCCAGAAATTGTTATGCAAGCAAGCAGAAACTCCGCAACAGAAACTTATTCACAATAAAACAACGATGTCATTCTCGCTTACAAAAAGAGTTTGGAAAAGACAATTTATACAATTATTAAGAGAATTTCATTAGCTTTCCATTTCTCTATAGGTTGAAAGGTATGTGACGTAAAATAACCGAGGAAACACGTTCAAATTGTATCTTAACCTTTACTTCAAATGACGAGCATACTCATAAGCAAGAAACTTTAGTCACAAGATTACCGCTATGTAAGCCAGCACTAACGTTTTACTGCAGCATGCGGACACACAACGGATAACCTGCGAAACCTTGGCATCCATTAAAACAAACCTAAAAGCAGCTTCGTTTCAGCTTTGAAATAATTTGCTCACACAAAATTGTTATACTCGTTGTTTCCTCGCGTATACGAAGCAGTACTCTCCATGTATGGATCCTGTGAAGATGTTCATTTGGGATCTTAAATATTATCAACATGCGTCAGTGAGGTACGAAATCAACTCCCGTTGATCAGAAATAGCTGACAAATTTCACGAGTTCAAGAAAAGGAGATGGCCACAGTTCCTTTCTACCATCGTCAATGGTGTTAAACGATCTTGTTCCCTCTTTACCATATTTGTCATTCTATTCACACCTTTTTCCAGCAGAAACTCCCGTTAACCAGGAACAGGTAATAAATTTCACGAATTCAAGAAAAGAAGATGGCGACAGTTCCTTTCTATCATCATCATCAATGGTGTCAAACAATCTTGTTTCCTGTCACCACATTTGTGATTTATTTCCGACCTTTTCCAGCTGTTTGAACTATATTTCGATGTCATCTTTTTTCTCCACTTTTTTTCCCTCCTTCCTTATTTCTTTTCGATGGCTTTTCATCCGATGCAGCTGCTTTACTCAGTTTCCTCTTCTGAAAGGTTAAAATCCTGAATTAAAACATGTGCTAAAAGAAATCTTAAAAAGCATATGATGTAAAAAAAAAATGGGCAAAAAACAAAAGGTTACAACACCCGCATTACGAAATAAAATGTTTGAGTTGGTAAAAAAAATTAAAAACAATTTTTTGCTGTTTAAAGTAGAGAACTGGTGTCTCGAGAGACTGGTGACGAAATTGGATGTGATGACGTAGCCAGTGGTTCCAAATAGACGACAGAGTTTGTTTCTTCTTGCGTGCTTTGTTGAAAGTGACAAATGTCTGATAGCGAAAACATTCTATCCTTTACAAAGTCCCCTTCACTTTCAAGCTCTCTCTTTGCTTTCTTCTCCGCCATAACATTTGATGAGCATCATGACATTTCGCTCTTACGAGCTACGCAATTTTGATTCTTTTAATTCTAATAACAAACTCGTGCAAATTAATTCTATTTTGAATTAAAAGGTTCGATTACATAAACTAATTGAGCTGGTATCTAGGTATCGGCACAGTAACGCAAATTTAATAGAATCTCTCAACTTTTTTTTGTTTTAATCTTTTTAGAAATACATTGGACACAAAGTTTAAATGTTAGTGGGGAATCAAGGCTGATGACGAAATAAAATGACTTTGTTTTTATAATTAATTTTATGGATAAATGGTTTGTTAGAAGATTAAGGAGATTTAAATGCTTTTTTTTTTGTGGTAGGTAAAATATTCCAAAGTTAAGAATATGATAAACTTTTCCTCATACTAGGAACGGTTATATACCTGTTTTAGTTTTATATTGGTTGCGATTACTGACTCATTTAACGCTGGCGCAGTCAAGAGCAAATAAACCACGCTCCGAGGATGATAATGCGCATGCGTTACGTTAGGTTTTTAACCCTTTCAGGCCCAATTACGTCATATGACATCATTTATTGCTATTAAATTCTTCAAACTAAATCTGATAAAAGTAGTTGGGAGAATTTCGCTTTTCCCTTTCCACAAAACATTTTACCCAATGTAATCCTTAATTCTCATTACTAAATGTATTATTCGGTATGAAATATGTAAGAAGAATCGAAATGCTGATAAAGTGACAAGTTAAAAGGGTTAAAAATATTTAGTTAGAAGTAACTCGACAGCAAGCTCTACTACTGCTCATGTTTTCTTGGGAAGCTATAAGTTTAGACACACCAGAAAACTTTTTAAGAGAAAGAACCACAAAGACTTTGCGAAAAGCGGATAGAATTTTTCTGTTATTTGTAACTACTCAAGCCAAATACGTTTCTATCATGAAATAATTCCAGAGTTTGTTATTAATCGTGCGTTAATAAGTTTTTTTTTCTTTTAATCACAATCTTTACAATTTCTTCCAATGTGATCAGTGCATAAACTGCTGTATTTTGCACTAATTAATCCGCAAATTTGTAATCGGACAACCGTAATCGGACAATTTCTTGAGCCAATCATTTTAAGTATTTTCAGCTAAATCCACCAATCACAACATAGATTACAATCACTGTAGCAACTTTTGTTAATCACTCGTATGAGTACAGACCAAACTGGAATCCATTCAGTCCTATTACCATTATTAATCCCGATGGGGTTAAATAATACCGATGTGTTGACAATATTAATATATTTTGCAGTAATCATATGCAGCCAGAATTTAATTAGTTGTAACAAGTCAGGTTAAAATGTTTTTGCTTTGAAATGATTCCAGACTTGGTTCTTAGTTTGTTTCGCAAAAGAAAACTTCCAGGCTCTTCTCGTTTCGTTTCGCTAAATGCAGCAGACCAAATATCAAAACAACAATCAACAATCAGAAAGCTAAATTACCTGAGCATTTCTTATCTTTTTCTTCAAAGATGCGACATCAATCTTGTCTTCAACTGCAGCTGTCAAAACAAAAATTAGGTGATTATTGACCGAGCAAGTACAACGAATACGAGTGGTCTAGTAACTAGCATGGTGGTTAAATGCAAAAGAATGGTGACCACTGACCTAGGAAAGATCGGAGCACCAAGTCATTACCAGGTTTCATACAAATACCTTTTGGAGAAAATGAAAGAATTTCCTAGAACTTATCTTTTCTCTATTGACGTTTCGTGCGTTTTTCCCTTGTCAGAGCAACTGACTGAGTAAAGAACAAATAACTTAGACAACTCAAGGTTGAAATGTTTAATCATCACCGTAAGTAGAGTACAAAGCTGATGTTTCGAACGTTAATCCTTCGTCAGAGCATCTGACTGAGTAAAGAACAAATAATTTAGACAACTCAAGGTTGAAATGTTTAATCATCACCATAAATAGAGTACAAAGCTGATGTTTCGAGCGTTAATCCTTCGTCAGAGTAACTGACTGAGTAAAGAACAAATAATTTTGACACTGACTCAAGGTTGAAACGTTTGATCATCATCGTAAGTAGAGTACAAAAGTTCATGTTTCAAACGTTTTGAAATATTTAATCATCGCTGTCAGTAAAGAAAAAAGCTTAATGTCCAACTAGGCTCGTAAAGGAGTTAGCTTCTTTTAATATACATTAACAACTTAGCCATTCCAACATCAACGTCAAGTATAGATAGCACAAAGGAGCTATATAGTATAGCTAACCTGAAGCCATGATATTGGGCACTATAGCCACGTTGGTAGCGGGTTTTAACCTCTAAATCTACCATAAAACATACTCAGCCTATCTACGGGCCAATTTTGACATTGATCTTTACAGCCACATCCCACAAGCACTGCATCTTATATTCCAACATCGAGATAATTAAGCAATCATTTGATTGCCTTTCTTGTACCTTCGGATCTTTTCTTCGACTTCTTTTCATTCGGAGGAACAAAAGCTTGCTCTCTGGCAGCCTGTCGATGTTCTGCCGCAGCCATCTGTTTAGCCTATGAAAGAGCATTATTAAATAATTTGGATAGTACGTGTATTTCGATTGGTCTACAAGTGTGTTTTTATAGCGCTATGAAGCACGAAAATGACGTGAACAATATGATTGCCTGTCAGCCTCAAAATTGTAAGAATTTAAAGTTTCATGAAACAAATTAAAGTAATCAAATGGAGTTTGGAGACAACTTTTATATCAAATATATATAT
>JAOBBB020158645.1:0-12404 GCA_025331005.2 Zoanthus gigantus
TATTTGCTGGCTGTCTTTAGCAACTCAAACGAAGACCTTTTACTTTTCTCAAAGTTTAATGTAAAATACAGTGTTCCACTCCCGATGCTTATACCGGATATACAATCATTGAAATTTGTGTTTTTACGGTGGCGAACACTTGGAAGCGAAAATATCAGATTCCTCATTTTTTGTTTTGACATAATGGCAATGTTTATTTAATAGAAGACGACGATGCGTAAAAACACTAAAAATACTGTTTAAGTTCTTCCAATCCTTCATTAAAACATTGAACTTACATCCCAAAGGACTGCTGATGAATTTTCAAACAAGGTAATTTGTTAAATTTCTTTCACGACTTAAGTTTCAGTTTTTGACAAATTTCATTGAATGCTTCGCTACTTGCTCCTGAAAATTAGTCAGTTCGCGTTAATTTTGAAAAGTTCTGTTTTTTAACCTTCATTTACGGTCAGCTATTTGTGATTTCCATTTAATTTAATAATTCCTGTTTTTTTTTCAACGTCCTGTTTCAAGTTGGTGTATCGCCCCTACAATGCAGTGAACTCAGATTGCTTATTTGAAGGGTTAGTGACTTTCAGTTTGTGGTTTGCTTACAATACACCCACTTGCTGGCGACACAATAAACTTGAAAATGTTAATAATGAACTTGCATTTTGGCTTGTTTATTATTCAAATTTCTCGTTCAAAAACATTAAGTCACTGGTGAAAGCCTAATGTTTGTGGAACGTAACTTAAATGGTAATCATCAAGTACAGATAGCATATAGACAAGACTGGGCTAGACTGAAGTAGTCATGTCAACAGTGACCTCTTCACTGGATACTAAAATTTCATCACTGGAGAAATCTTGGTATTTCATCGGTACCTATATAATAAGTTTAAAATAGAATAGTTATATGTTAATCAATGCTGCAATAGTGATCAATGAGACATCCATTTTCTGCGATGCAGTGCACCTTATTTATGGACCAGCTGATCCAATCAATCCTCAATTGTTGCAAAGATTCAGGTTAGTATTAAGATAATGTTATTGATAATATTGTTGTTATTCTTATTGCACAACTCTTTCATAAAACGTGTTTGCCAGTGTGTCTAATTAAATCAGTCTGAGTAAAAGTTTTGAAATCTCTGGTGCCATTTCCTCTATGGCAGTCCAATACTTGTCTTGTTGTTTAAAGGATCGAAAGGGTTAGACTGCACCGTGGCACACTTTCAATTGACTTGCCATTGTATTACTGGAAACACTTCCAGTCGGTGTTTGATTGATTGTTCGCTTCGATCATAAATGTCTAATCACTGGTGCCATTTCCTCCATGGCAACCCAATACTTGTCCTCTCGTTTAAGGGATCGAATGGGCGTAAACCGCTCCATACACTTCGGTGCTTGATTAATTGCTCTCTTAATTGACTGGATTGTGGCAAAGACAAGGATTATGGAATGAGCTCGTTTCTAGAGTCAAACCTGTTGCTTTTTGTTGTCGTTCGCTTGTTGCCATTTCGTCGTGTTTTTCACAGTAGGGATCTTTAGCAACGACGAAGGGACGCCAACGACGACGGCTCAAAAAAATTCACATTTCTGGTTAGCGCGCGTCTTATTTGTGTAGGTTAATATAGGATATTGTTTCTTTGATTTAAACTTTGTGAATAGAATTTAAACGATTAACTGTTTCTCTATGAAGCTGAACAAATACTGAGAAAGTTTTGCTTATTTCAACTCTAAAACAGGTCTTTTCACGCTCTAATTTTAGCGACAACTCCGTGTAGGTGCTCAGTTCGATGCATTCCAACGTGCAGTTATTGTATTTACTATTGTTCTTTGCCGTCGGCGTCGCCGTTCTCATTGCTAAAGGTCACTAGTATATCTTTAAGGGATCAACAGAGTATATACAATCAGTTATAAATGTTTAATCACGGATATGACGTATAAGCAAGTTGTCTATGTTTCACATGATCCTTTTTCACCAAAGTAAATAACATTCGTTAACTCCATTGGTGTTATCGGATTTGGTTTGTGATGGCTTGGGTATCTGTTCTTCTATGAATCTCGGTGTTTGTAATGTGTTTGACCAGGAAACCCTCAAATCTTCCTGAGGTAGCGGTTTTAGACGACTTCTAGCTTCTTGCTTATGCCCTCGGTCATCTTACACTATTCTGATCCACATAGAAGTGTGCTGTACTACTGTTTTGCAAAATTTCAGTTTGCTGTCTCATCTCATTCTATTACACTAGTACCTTAATAATCTTTTTTTTTCTCTATTTTCTGATATTCGTTGTCTATTTCTCAGTATGTGTGTATTTACTGTATGCAACTGGCAGTCTGGTAACCCAGAGGCTATTTCAGTTGCCGATAACTTAATTTATTACATAGATATGAGTGTTTTACTGTAAAGTACGCCACTCGTAGATTTCATATGAAACTACATCCGAGATACGAGTGAGATATTTTCCATATCCTCAGTGAAGATATCGCTGACGTCATTCCATTGTTTTTCCTTTGGTTTTCGTCAATTTTTTTAATTTTCGAAACGCTCATATCTATGTAATAAAAAGAAAATTACACGTTGGATTGAACATATGAAGTTTATCTTCTCGTGGAAAAAAGATTTCATTCGTCGGTTGGTTGGTTGGTTCGCTCACTCGTGAAATATTTTTTCCACTCGAGGACAAACTTCATATATTCGCGCCACTGTGTAATATTCTCTATGTATCCTATAGGTTATAGGAAATAAAAAAGGTTGTTGTTGTTTTTTTTTTAAAGGTTATTTTTTTTCTCCGAAACTAAAAAATTATACTTTTGTAAAGAATTTTGTTCTGTTCTTCTTTTTCCTTCTCGCCAGAGAGCTTGTGCCACACGGAACAGTGACAGTGCTGGTACCAACCATAGGACATTATCCTCACTGGGAGGATCCTACTGGTTTTATTAATGGCTACCAGAAGTTTCTCAAAACGTTTCGGCTTTTATGATGAGTAGCTTAAAGAGCATACGACATGAAATCAGTTTTTCGATTTTCAAAAAGATTGTTTTAAAAAGCATACTTCTGTAAAGTTTGAATGAAATTCGATTAAAAAAACCCGAAGAGTTACGGCTGTTTTAATTAACGTTATTTTCCTTTTTTTTTTTTTTTTTTTGGCAACCTAATTTGGTAGACTGGGACGAGACACAGGTAATGATACGTCACCAGTACGTCATTTTGTTGGGAAGTATTCTGTCTGCCATCTTGCTTGTTTCCCAACAAATGACGTCACCAAATAAAAGACAAAGCAAAAAGTCACATGTTATTCACCTGACTTTTTGACCGAGTGACTTGAAGGGGACAAATTTTGCAGTAAATTCGGACCTTCTGAACGCTGTATCCGCGGATTTTTATCGTATTACTTTAAAACTTGGCAGAAATATGTTTTTTATAATGTTCTTTTAGAAAATCGAAAAACTATTTTCGTGTCATATGCTTATTAAACATGCCTTGTGGATAGGCAGTGCTTGCCGTTTGAAAATCCTTGGTGAGTGAAAAAAAACTCACCTAAGATAACTGAGGTGAGCGATTTTTCCCTCAGTATTAGTGTCCATTATTTGGCCAAAACAATGCTGTTCTCACGCGATCTAAACTGAACAACTTTCTTTTTGAACCCGACAAAAATAAAAGTTTTCCTTAAATAAAGGCCGTACGATATCTCGAACAGATATGGCAAACAAAGTCATGCTTGTTGTTTGACGTTTTTGAAGAAGCTGCTTTGTATGGGAAAATTTCAATTCTCAAAACACGAATCGGAAATGGAGCATGTGCTCTTTATTCTTTGACGAGGTGAGCGTTTTTTGACTGAAAATCTGAACATTTTAATAAAGCCCTAACTTGTACTGAAAATACTTCTGCTATTGCTGACCACGTCAAAGTCACTGGTGATAACATCAAATGGGATCATTTTGATAGTCTTGCATCTGGAAAAACAGATCAACACTGTAAAATTAAAGAAACGTTTTTAATACAAGAACTTAAACCATCTTTAAATGTCAATATTTCTAGTGACAAGCTGTCACTTTACTAGTATGGTCTTGTTTTATTTACCTTTCAGTCCCATTCCTCTTGCTTTTTCATTATTGCTTTTATTTGAATTTCAAAATTTTAACGGTTTTACAATTTTGATAATCTATGTTGGAACATACGAAACGTCAAGATGATATGATTAAATTTAAATCCATACCAACTACGTATATGTAGGATCTGTATTTGCAGAGTTTTAAAGGTTTGGAAGTTGGCTTCGGATTTGAGCAATTTTTGCGCAGTTTGTCAAGGTCCACCTTGGCAAAGTGGCCAGAATCGGCAATTTTTGGCCGGTTTTCGAAAAACCGTCATTTCTCGTCGGATCGGAGTTTTTCGCTGCGGTATTTTGCATGGCACAACTCTAGGGTGTTTAGCTTTTAAATCCATACCAATTACGCAAATGTACGATCTGTATTTGCAGAGTTTTAAAGATTTGAAAGTTGGCTTCGGATATATTTTTGATAAAGGTTTGATGGCCAAGTAACAAGAGTCTATAAAATCAGAATATATTTTATATGATCGTCTCCATTAACACTGTTATGAGCTGAAGTTTCTAGCATATGCCCTTCGTCAGAAGTTTGAAACAGTACGCGGAACTTGGTGCTCTGACAAAGGGTTCGGACTGCGCATGACCCTCCTTCCACTATTGTTCGCCCGATGTAAGATAGTCCGCATTCCGGAATCCAGGAAACATTTGCTCGTGAAAACCGTAATCCAAAAAATCTTTGATTGTGGAATCCAGAATGCCACTCTTTGGAATCCAGAATCCAGGTCTAGGAATCCGGAATACCTGAAAAGAAACTTTTTGGAATCCGGAATCCACTGAGGTGGAATCTTGAATCCAGTACATGAGATCCGAACGCCACATTATGGAATCCAGAATCCAAGACTGTCATGGATTACCTTACATGGGGTGAATTTGTGGTTATGCTTAGAAATTACAACCCTGAGTTTTGTAAATAACTTAACATAAATGAAGAAAAACAAAGAACGAAATAAGTCCATAAGTTTGAATAAATATTTGTTTAAAGTGAAACCTCAAACAACAAACTCCCAAATTTCCGAGGAGTTAATAATAATAATAATAATAATAATAATAATAATAATAATAATAATAATAATGGTTCATCGTCAGAGAGAGAAACTCTGATATGTCTAAGAGGAAATAATAATAACAGAACAAATACTGGAAAAATCAGATGCCCCGGTTATTTCATAACTGGTGCTCTACCACTGAGCTACCGAGGCAACTACAGTGGGATGGGCTGATTTTAAATACTGATTTCCAAGCATTTGCCCCCAGATCTCTCGGACTGAGAATTACTTCTGTTGATCATCAAGCAACTTGCCCATCAGACCCGATGTAAATCTCTTATTAATGTAATATACACACGACACATTTCGAACAACTGGTTCATCATCAGAGAGAGAGAAACTCTGATGTGTCTAAGAGGAAATAATGTAGCAGAACAAATACTGGAAAAATCAGACGCCCCGAGTGGGAATGGAACCCACGACCCACCGATTTCATGACTGGTGCTCTAACACTGAGCTACCGAGGCATCTACAGTGGGATGGGCTGATTTTAAATACTGATTTCCAAGCATTTGCCCCCAGACCCCAGATTTCTCCAGTATTTTTTCTCTTATTATTTCCTCTTAGACCCATCAGAGTTTCTCTCTCTGACAATGAATCAGTTGTTCAAAATGTGTCGTATGAATATTATACTTTCATTAACAGAGTGCACATCATAAAGACGAAAAAAGGAGAGAATAATTATTTCTTTATGGTAAGAAGATTGCTCACTGATCAAAACAAATAGAGTGGACTCTCCCCCTGCCCCCATTATTAAAAGATGCGAGTGGAGCCCTGGGGAGTACTAAGTAGAGAAGACAAAAATACTTACAAACATCACAAATGCTGCTATCCCTCCAAAAATTCTGAGAACAACAACCTTAAGAGTTTGAAAATAAAGAATTGAATATTCTGATAAATAATATTGAGCTAATATTTCTAATAAAAGCAATGACTGTTAACTATGTTACATCAAGTAATATATACAGTAGTACTTTGTCTTAAAACTTAAAATGCCTAGATGGCACTTTACTGTAAACACATTTTCTAACACAAGCATGGAATCTGTCTTGGCAAAGCCACTCCATTAAACAAGAAATATATGGTGACAAATGATCTCTAAACCCAGTGCACAGACTGAGAGCCATGGCCAGGTTAACCGATCAACACTGCCTTAGAGCTTAGCACCAAAAAGTGGTTTTGCACCTTTGATATAATATCCAGACATTATAGCGAGAGACACTCGCCTGAACCCTGAAGAGGAAGAGCTGAAACATTTCAGAGTGATACATGTGGTAAACATGAACTTAACAGAAGACGTTGATTTATGGCAATGATGATGATGAAAATTTAACAAAACTCACAAAAAAGCTAATATTTAACAGTTTTATCAATGATTCAGAATCAAATTTGTGACATACAAAATAATTTTAAATGTCATGACATTATTACATTTGATGCCAGCAAAACTTCTTGAGCTTAAATATTACATAAAATTATTATAAACTTATGGCTAAAACAAATAGCTTTAAAATGCAATGTCAATACCAAGAGTGATAGCGGATCTAAATTCAAATGGCATAAATTTTCGAAAAAAACTAAATGACGTCAAAGCATAAATTACAGAATATTGTGTTTGAAATCAAAAATTCTCAAAAGAAAATCACCAAATTTTACTTATTAACTGTTAGCTTACCCCAAATGCTAAAGATTAACAGCTGGCTTCAAAAGCTAAGAATTTCATTATAGTTCTATGTTAACTGTTGTGCTATGTTTTAGTGCACGTTGTGTAAATATAATGCAAATGACAGGGTCGGTATAACGTATAAGAACTGTCTAGTTGCGGGTTCTTAAACTGGCGATTGTTCTTTTACATAGATCCAATAACATACAGTACACCCTTCCAAAGCATTACCCAATAACAAATCAAAAACTCGCAAAACAGAAGCATCTCATCTGTTATATATTGTGTAAGACAATGCCCAGGTATACGAATCTATTGCACCCTTCACATTCTCCAAATTCCACAGCAAACTTATTGAAGTGAGCTTACTGTTCGAGGAGAAACATCATAGTAAACTGGATTTGGAGACAGCGAGGAATTTTGATCTGCTTTCACTTCCGAAGCCATTTTGGAAACTGAACTTCACATGATGAACGAAAATAGAAACGACTTGACTTCGGCTTATTTTTACACTTTCCGAAAGAATCCGAGTTATGTTCGTGACTCTTCGTATAGGTTCGGTTTTGGTCGGTTTGTACGTTCCGGAACAAGAAAGATGTCTGCTAAGGACAGTTTGTTGGATGGCGAAAAAGATACCTTCGCACCAAGTCCAAATAATGCTAACCCTCTTTTCCACGAAAGAGGTGGAAGTCCTCGCGAGGTAAGCTTAAAAAGCTATTGTTGTGCCGGATCACCCGACCTATGCTGAACATTATTAAAATTTATAACTTGATCTGTAAAAGAATTTTATAGAATTACAGTATTTTATTGCGGAAGGAAAACTACTGTACTGGGTATACGTAGTCAAGAGACAAACTAATCGTAGAGTCTGTCCTGTGCACTTAGTTTTACTAAAATCTAACATAAATGCTCGCACAATTTGAACTTTGAATATTTAGGTAAGGACTAAGGGTATATCAATTTTTTTAAGTACTGTATTCAGTTTAATAATAATATACATGTTTAAATCCTTTATTCTCTTTAAATGTTTAAAGCGATTACGTATTTTAACTCTGAAATAAAGAAGTTAAATTGCTCTCAGAGCTTAATAAAACATACGAAGAATAAGCCAATTTAGCTCATCGTACCTCAATCGAAATGTTGGTAAACGAATTTCTTATTGATAACACAAGACGACAATCATTGTGTTTCATCTCCACTAGATGAAAGCAATCGAAATTGAAGCCAAATCACTGACCAGAATAGAACCTTTGCATTTGATACAAGTTTTACACACAATGCTTGAGTTGTTTCGAGATAAGGTTACAGTTCACACTGAATTTTTGTTCAGCATGTGAAAAGCATGTGGTTATTTGATATGCTGTTTATATGTTTGTATCTTAAAATTGATCTGATATAAATTATGAGTTACCAGATTTTAACATCAGTGAAACTAGTGTTAGATTAGTCTGATTCAGACTTCTTAAACTCTCAGAACCAAAGATTTGGCATTTAAATTTAAAATATCAGGAGAATGTGCTGAAAATGTGGAGCTAGATTTGGTGTATTTGTACATGTATGTTAGCTAGGTTTTAAATTAATTAAAAATAGAATCCTTATGGTTTATCAAAAAAAGACAAAATGAACAACCACTTGCTGTAGTAGTTCTTAAAAGTTCCAGCAAGGGGTTAAAAACTGTATAAATGAAGAAATGCGATGTTTATTTGTGTCAACCACTGTTACAAACTTGTTTGTTTCACAAAGTTCTTAAACAAAACACCCCTGATACTATATATAAATTGTATGTAAATAATTAACTCACTTAAAATATAGAATAACTGAGTAGTATTCTCATTCTTTAATATATGCATTTATAATTTTTTTTTTAATGCATGGCTGGATTTTTTCTATGAAAAATATATTTATCAATTTTGCTAAATAATAAAGTCTTATAAGCCTCTCTTCTTATAAGCCTCATGGCTTCCATGGGCTTCCTTGCCATGTTAAGCTAAAATCATAGTTTCCATTTTAACTTCTGGAGTCAGATCCTTCAAGGCCAGGTCAGCAAATTTGTTCTCAAGTTTGTCCATTAATTTTAGAGAAAATTCATTGCATTAATGCTGACCAACAAATGTACTTCTTTTTTTACATATTACAGAAGTTATGGATTTCTCTCTTTGTGGGTGTTGTTGTAATAATGGTGATGGTATGTATTACTCTTTTTAAATATTTTAATTAAAAAAAAATAGATTAAAAAATATGCCCAAAGTATTGCATGCTCTAGTTGGCTATATATAGTTCCATTTTATAAATTTTGAATAGAAATCAAGCCGAATGACATCACGCAGTGCCAGAAAGATTGATGAGAGGTTGTTTTCTAAAAGTTGAAATATATAGTTTATAAAAAAAAACTATTCAATGCTTTGTCACACATTACATCAATTTTGTTTTCTAAAAGGATGTAGGGCTCGAAATTAACTTTGTTTTCAAGTAGCTAGCTGGCTACCAGAGGCAAAGATTTGGTACATGTAGCCAGAGCACAAATTTTAGAGTTCATATATATTTTCAATGACAGTACAATCCATACAGATGGGGTAATACCCAATTAAAAAGCTACAATTTACACCTTTATTCTTGCTTTTAATATTGTGTAATGCTATAAATACTCTTAAATTGCATTTTACAAATATTTTCATGTATAAAATATATAGCATACTTTAATAATAATAACTATGTAATAACAGCTCCCCTAAAGGGGCTTTTCAGTGTCATGTTAAATATCCCCCTCTTTCCCAGTTAAGAATCCCAACTGGTAGGAGGCACACCAGCTGACTATTTACAAAGTGCGGTGAATTTGCCCCTGGGATTACCGAGGATAAATTCATTCAGTAGTCCAAGTCAGGTATTCGAGCCCAGGTCTTCTGCATTCAATCCCCAACTCTGATCACTGAGCCACACTGCCTCCTCCACTTTCCTAAACACAGCTAATATAATGGTCCGGTGGTGATGGATTGTTGGTGGTAGTGATGATGATGACGGAGACGATGATGGGTTTGTGATTGTTTTTCTTAGAGGATTGGGTGAATACCTCGATTTGATGGATTTTTTTCCTTCATCATATACAGTACATATGATCCAGGGAAATTCTTCTTTCCATTTGGGTTGGAATTTCTGTTCAGGTTCCTTAATTGCTTTCTTGCTTTGATCTGTATCTTCAGGATCAGTTATATCAATCTGCAATGTTTCTCATACCAGCTAAATAAAAGTTAGACTCCTGCTGCTTCATTAGTTTTTTAATTCATGCCATTATAAAGTCTTTGTACAAAAAATGAGCATACAATAACAATACAAATGACATGCTACTGACAGAAACAAGGCCAGCCATGTGCTTCAAAGCTTGCCCCAACAACATTTGTTTGTATGTCTGCGGAAGATGGCGATGTAAGCGTGGTGATCATTTTATTAGATCATTGTCTGTATCTGTAGCTGTGGGCACAAGAATAATTGCATTTGTCTTCAGATTTATTTGCCAAAGAAAGCAGATATGCTTAATATAAATTATTGTTCATCACAATGTTTATCATTTTATCAAGAACAATTAAAAAACCTTGTTAAATTAAAAGAAACTGCAGTCTCTTGAAAAACAACTATTCTAAATTGGTTTCTGCCATTTGCCTGACCAACGCTTCCATCCATCTCTCTAGTCCGTAGGCGTTTTTTTTTTTTCATGCCGGAATATTTGCAATGGCCATATATAAGCTGTCAGTATTACTTGTTACTAGAATCCTCTAATCATCGTCTAAAAAAAACCTTTATGAGCCAAGTGGCTCATGTACCCGGCAATTATCTCCAGTTTCTGTAGTCAGTGTTAAGCAGGTAAAGTCTTTGGCTCCCCCTAGACGGGACGCTAAACCATTGCAGGTTAGCTCTCAGCAGACACTGTTAGTCATTTACCTACCCCGGAAGGATGGAAAGCTGAGTTACCTTATGCAGAAAAGAAGGTTGCACAAATATTTGAATCTCAGCAAAGCTGAGGATTGAACCGGGGACCTTGTGGCTAGAAGGCAGAGATCTTACCAACAGCTCCAACCGTGCCCGCCCATTAGAAACAATTACTTTTAGTTAATCAGTCGCAACGGTTTCACACAATCTTGTAGTAACCAGCTGGCCACATGTTTAAAAATATAGTAACCAGCAATCATTTTTTGATAGCATTGGCCATCTATTGGTGGTAAGCTCAATAAAACAGTACTGCTTATGCTTCTAAACGTAGAAAATAATATGGCATAGTACAGAACACCTTGTTTTCTGTCAACATTGTCTCATGTTCTCCACATACATATGTCATTGTGTTTTCCAATATTGTCAAGAAACATTCCTCATATTGTTTTATTCCCTTAATACTAAATCCTAAAACCTTTAAATAGTAATCCCTGGTAAAATAAGATGAGCAAAATAATTAATGGAAGACAAAAGAAGACCTGGCCTGAATGCTTTATGAATGATGTTGATGTTTGTGATATGTCGTGTGTTGACTCACCCAACAGAGCCGCATGGAGAGCTGGCATCAGGTGTTCCCAGGTGCTGCCTACCTTAGTTTATTGAAAGAGAAACCAACAACTGACTAATCTCAAATTCCACAGTCTGAAGGATTTTTCAGGATCTAAAATTTTTGCCAAAAGGAATTTTTTGGGTTTATGAAAGAAAACTGAAAGATATATTTTGTGTTACTTTCCAGATAATAACTAAAAAATAAATATAATTTGTTGATGCAAAAACACTAAAGGAGTTTTTTGGGTGTGCTAACAAAAGTGGGGAATTTTTTAGATAGACAAATTCTGAAGAATTCTGAATAATTTATTTGAAGAGTAAAAATCATAGTCTGTGATAGCTCTAAATCATGTTAGTTAATACAGTGATGTGTTGTATTAAGCCACTGATACATTTAGCTGTAGTTATTTTTTTATTAACTGTATTATGTTTGTTATAATGCTTTTATAATGCTTTATCATTTTCTGCAGGCCTGTGCCAGACAAAAACTTTGTATTCCTTTTTAAAAATAGTTCAACTGTATATTAATTACACAGGTCTCAGTGATAATATCATTTGTAAGAGGAGCAGACGTCTCGGGTGTTTATGTTTTACTTGGTGTCAGCATATTAAGTAAGTATTTCCCATATTGATTTTAAGTTTCCAATTATATCCTTAAACTTTGTGGTTTCTCATTGTCTGAAAAGTAAGTTCAACTAAATATTTGATATGATAAATCTGCAGTTGTTTTCTTAGTTCTGTTTCTATTGCATTTTTATTTTGGTTTTGGAAGAAAAGTTCTGCTTTTTGATAGTTTCCTCTGCAGTGGATTAGTAGAGAGCTTAAGCACCGGAACATTTCTTCACGACCGAGGTCTATTTTCGTCCGTGAGTAGACTGGATCGAGAACGGCGTTTTTGGTGCGAGTTTTTTATTTTCGCAGCGCGCGTATCACAACGACGGACGCTCGTAGGGTGAAAAGGCGCGAAAACTAATTTTGAAGAGCTCAGTCATAAACAAAGTTTAAATTGTAAAATTGGTTACACATACGGCAAGAACCTGGAGCAAAAGTCAATGTTAAAGTAATTGTAAGTAAATT
>JAOBBB020158739.1:0-12402 GCA_025331005.2 Zoanthus gigantus
GAAGGGGAAGGAGAAGGAGAAGGAGAAGGAGAAGGAGAAGGAGAAGGAGAAGGAGAAGGAGAAGGAGAAGGAGAAGGAGGAGGAGGAGGAGAAGGAGGAGGAGGAGGAGGAGAAGGAGGAGGAGGAGGAGGAGGAGGAAGAGGAGGAGGAAGAGGAGGAGGAGGAGGAGGAGGAGGAAGAGGAGGAGGAAGAGGAGGAGGAGGAGGAGAAGGAGAGGGAGAAGGAGAGGGAGGAGAAGAAGAATGAGAAGGAGCAGGAGAGGGAGAAGAAAAAGGAAAGGAAGAAGGGGAGGGAAAAGGAGAAGGAGAAGCAGAAGGAGAGGGAGAAGAGAACACGATAAGAGACAAAGCAAGAAAAGGCAAAAGTACAGGTGAGGTGAGTAAGACGAGAAGGGATTCAGCGAGAGAAAACGATGGAAGAGAAAGGTTGATGAAACGAGACAAGGCGAGAGATGAACAGAGATGCTGGTGAACCGGTGTTTTGTTTCATTCCCACGTGACGTCATACAGGCGGTTTACCCTTTTAACATTTATCTTGCAGCAAAACCCGATAAGGTAACCGACTTCGACTTTCGCCGTTTTACCAACAAAACAGGGAAATATGTTCGGCTATTTTGGAGCCCTCCATCAAATGATGGCGGTGCACCCGTACTGTACTACATTGTAAAATACAAACAACGAACGAATCCACCCCAGGGATGGAGTATGGCAGAGAAAAAAGAGACTAAAATACCTAAGATTGTGTTAAAACAGATGAACCCGAACGTGGATATGTATGACTTCCGTGTGATGGCCAGAACTAAAGTAGGACACGGGGAGACGTTGGAGTACGTTTTAAACTTTGGTAAGTTGAAAAAAAAAACTTCTGATAATACAAGTTTTAAAATCGCATTCCATGTGCAACGAACTAAAAAAAACCAAAAATTGCTACGATAGTTAATCACAGATCAAAGTCCTTTTACATAATTTGGCTAGAAGTATTCTTGGTTTTCACTCAATCCCAAGAGACAATTAAGACAATAGTCATAGCGGCCATGTTGGTGTCCCAAACAAAAGAAATAATCAAAACTCCTTTGTTAAGAGTACACCAACATGGCCGCCGTTACGTCAGGTTAAAACCGGCAATAATCTCAGAACTCAGAAACTTATAATTAATAATCCCGCGGTGGTAAAAGTACAAAAAAAAAAAAAACGATATGGTTCTCGAGCTTCCGAGCGTATAGTTCTGACAAAAAGCTTTTTGTGTGCTTCCAAATTCAGCGGGATTTTTGAATCAGTTTAAAAATAACAGATTTAAGACAAAAATTTTTTTCATGAATTCCGGTTAAAAAAACAACAAAATCTCAACAGAAAAAAAATAGAGGTAAACAGCTTCAGTAGAGTCTGTGAATAAAAACAGCTAGCCTAACAGTGGTATTGATACATAATTAAATGAAATATTGACCAAAAATAATTAATACTAATAGCTACAACTTTACAAACATTACGTTTTGAGTCTCAATAAGAGTTTAATTCAAGATTTTCAAAAAGCTATTTAAGAAGAAATATTTAAATTACACAAAGTTTTACTATCCTTTGTTTCTTTTACAGCTCCTCCCATTAAAGCAAAATTTACATCTTCACCTTCTAAGAAGAGACTTTTTGTGGGCGAAGATGCGCTGTTTGAGTGGACATATGATGTGCATCCTCCTAATGGAATAAAAGACATTACCTTTGGTGTCGTACATAGTGGGCAACTGCATGGAATCGTGATCAAGAAAATCACGGTATATGACACAAAACAGTTCTTTCTTTACCTTAATAAATAATGCCATTTAAAATTTATTCATGTATAAAAGTAACGTTTTAAATGAGGTTGGTGAGAGAAGAAGTAAGCGGTGTAGATTTTGAACAAAGCTATCCTTCCTAACGTGTGAATTTTACTATCAAACTAACCGGCAGTATAAGGGCAGCTCATGCAGAAGTATGAAATTCTGCAGTTATGGAAATATGCCTATTCTTCAAGCACAAAAATCATTGGCGAAAATATTGTAAAACTTACACGTTCCGCACTGAGAAGCTCGTCAAATTAGTCAACACAGTATGGCTGGCGTAGTCAGTGGTAAGATCTGCCTTCCAACCATATGTCCAAAGGGCGTAGCCAGCATTTTTAAGAGGGGAGGGGAGGACTTCCAAATCACCAAAAGCTGTTTGGTCAGTCACAAATATCGCGGTGACGTTGCTCTACAAATTGAACAGTGAAGGATTGCTTCCTTCCGTTTCAAGTCAAAAGCGATGGAAGGAGGCAAAAAAATTTTTTTAATGCTTTAAAGACTAAAATATGCATGTTATAGAATCGCCAACCTTAGAAGTTTTATTGACTAGCAAGAAGATTGGCGAGGTGTGAGGGGGGGGGGGGGTTTGAAGCCCCTGGAACCCCCCTGGCTACGCCCCTGAGTCCGGGCTCAAAACCCGACTCTTTGAACATTTGTGTCACCTTCTTTTATTAAACTTATTTTTAAAGAAGTGAAGGTAGTTTGCATGTGACTCTTTGCTTTAATATTTATCATTGATCCGAGCTCTGAGTTATAATGATTGTGAAACTCGAAACGCTATTTCTATTTAACTTTTTCTTAATTAGGTCCCTTAGCTACTTTTTTTTAAATTCCGTTTGTGTTGTTTGCGTGTATGTTTGCTTATTTTAATTATCTTAAATTAGACAATGCGTATAGTTTTTACACTTAGTCTAAGTTATTATTTTAGGGAGCTCACAGCAACATGCCCCTGTAGGTTCAGAACGAGATCTCTCGTTATAGGAAAACCATACATCTTTAAATATTAAATACTTACTTTAATTCGTATCTGTAAATAATTTCTGACGATAGCGTGTTCGACACACTTGGTAATGTCTGCCTCTCGGTCTCCAAACATTTAGTTCAAGTCATTTAAATATTTTTGAAACTTTGGTTAAAAATATCTATAAAGCACTGAACATAAGTTTTTGGCGCTAAGTTTTGGCTTAAGCTGCGCGCGTACTATCACGACGTGACTGCGCACTCAAGAAAAATGGCGCGGAAACTAAGTTTAAAGAGTCCAAATGAGAATATTAACAATACTCTTTGTTTTCCATCATGTAACATATAAGATTTCATCAGCAACCGTGTATCTTCCAAATACCTTCGTTTTAAAAAGTCGGGGAAAGGATTATTTTTTAAGTTATTGCATGAAAATATGGTGAAGAATTAGTTTGTTTACTTCCTGCAAATTAAACAGTTACAAAATCTCGGAGTTTGCTGTCAAAATTTACAATTTGGGTCTAATTAGCGCTTAGTGAATTTGTTTTTTATCTAGAGGATAAATAATGGTTTCCTTTGCAGTGTTTGTTGCAAATAGCGGTACTAAATGGAACATGTCGGCAAAAACGTGCCGTCTAGTTGCGGTCATAACATATCTTCAAGGACGAAAAATTTAGCTGGTGAATCCGCGGGAAATTACCAAGATTGCAATACATAACATGCGCAGTGCGTGCAACCATGCACCGAAATTGTATTTCCACTGTACCAACGTTTGGGCCCATTTGTTCAAAAGTCGATAGCACTAATTAGCAAAGTTAAATTTCTAACTTATGCTCTTAGCTTGTTTCTACCCATATAGAGACGGATTTGAGCGGTAATTTGGAATTAACAAGTTTTTTTTTTAAATCGTGGAATGTCTGAGCAGTATTTTAGCCGTAAAACTTTTCTTAGAGAAAAAATTGCAGCTTGAACTTAGTTTTGCTTAACCAACGGTTAAAGTTATCCAGTCTTAAAACAACTGAGGCAAGCTGGGGTTTAAATTCTGACTCTAATCCGCTTTCAGCTGCTCTACCCAGCTTTAATAGCTATTCCTGCTGGGAATCCATGAGTCAAGAAATATAATCAACTGCACGTACAATATTTATTTTAATTCTCTCTCTCGTATACATTTTCAGCACAGCAAACGCCAAGTGGCTTCAATAATAAAGAACGGAGACCCATCATATCCGATATCCTGGTTTCAAACCAGAATGGCCGCTGTTCAAAATCGCCCGGCCAGCTTTGAGTTGTTGGACGTAACAGTAAATGACACTGGGTTCTTCTACTGTAAACTGAACCTCAAAAAGAGGTCGCTAACCAACAAAGTTTACCTTAAAGTGGATGGTAAGTCATTTTAGTTTAGATGTATAGTTAGTTAGTTAGTTAGATAGTTAGTTAGTTAGTTATTTAGTTTGTTAGTTAGTTAGTTACTTAGTTAGTTAATTAGTTAGTTTGTTAGTTAGTTAATTAATTAGTTTGTTTGTTAGTTAGTTAGTTAGTTTGTTTGTTAGTTAGTTAGTTAGTTAGTTAGTTACTTACTTACTTACTTACTTACTTACTTACTTACTTACTTAGTTGCAATGAACCACTGAGGCTCGCATGGCCTCCACCTGTAGTCTCCATGTTTGTCTGTTCTGGCCGTGCTCCCCAACTCGCTCGAAGTCAAGACCGGTGGCATTCTCGAATTCCCTCTTTGCAATTGCCACCAAAGTCTCTCTGAGCCTCCCCACTCTCCTCCTTCCTTTCATTCGAAAGTTTATCGCTCACCGCGCCCAGTGACCATCCTCTCTCTTCGCAAATGTGCCCCATGTTTATATGTATAGTATCCCTAAAACCGGGATTTATAGCAAGTCACAGTAGGATATTTGAAAGTTAAAGACTGGGGTGGGTGTTTTGCTTACAATTAGACGCACGCGGTGGCCACATAGCTAGCGAGAGATTTTAATAATGCACGAAGCAAAGCGGAATGCTTTATGAACAATTTTGAGTTCATTGTGTCGTCAGCAGGCCGAACTGAAAGTGTTTAACCTTTATATTATGCTTCGGAGTGAATGCCGACGAAGGACTACAGTCCGAAACGTTAGGTTTTTAAAATTTTTTTTCACTACGATGTAAAATTTAACTATTTATAAAAAAGTTTACAAACATCTCAATCTCAAGGAAAATCTGTCAAATGAAGAAGATAAAACAACTTTGGACCCAAAATAGCGAAGCTGATTCAATGAATTTTGTCAAAAGCTGAAACTCGAACCTTAAAAGAAAATGTAACATGAAGTACCTTGTAATTACTCAGTAGTCCAGCGGAAAGTAATTTCAATAATTCAATCAATTCTATCCGGTTCCTGTACTTTTACTGACAGAGCTATGGCTGTGCTACAACAATTTATTTGGTAGAATAACATTTTAAATGACTCAATTATAGGTGAACTTTTATAAGTTCATGACATCACTTGAGGGATGTTGGCTAAAAACATAACAACTACAACTTCTGGACGTGTGTTTGAATAGTAACAGGCAACAACTTGAATGGTCAGATCGGTTGTCCGGCATTCTTTGCAGGCGTCTTAATTCAATTTCGCGCTGTTGAAAATTACAAGATTTTGGTAGATTACTTATTACACATTCCAAATCCAGTTCAATCGGAAGTTTGCAAAAATATTGATAGTACTAAAAACTGGATCATTGGGTAAAGCAATTCAAGACTTTTCATTGGCTTAGCCATCATGGTCTATAAGCTATTAGTATTTATCAAAGCAACCGATATCTAGTTTCGCGAGCCGTCTGATTGGCTTCCGTAACTCGTGATATCCAAGACTATTAGTTGATTCTGAGGCGGAAGTCAAAATAACAGGAAGCGCTCACGCTAAAAATAGAAAAAAAGTTTTACATTGTATTGTTTCTTCGAAAATAAAGATGAACTTTTAAATGAATAACCACGGAACAACAATTCCGCCTGTATACGTTGGATCAATTAATTTATCAAATTGATCTCACAAAGTTTTAAACATAAATAAAAAAAAAGTCAATACAATGTAGAATTTGAAGTTTTATAACACAATATTTAAGCTAGCCATACTAGCTAGCCTTCATCAGGTATGGTACTAAATTACAATCGGTTACATTTATATAAGATGTTGAACGGAAATTGCAAAACAAATAGCAGCGGAAAATACAAACAAACGGAAATAGTGAAATAATGGAAAAAAAATGTGAACAAATTAAAACAATAATGAAGATACCTCGTAAAGGCGAAGTTAAAGATTAGTAAGTTTCGTCTCGTTTATTAAAGTGTATATATCACCTCTCAAGAAATTTTGTCTTCTTAGAATTTGGGTCTTTCCAAAGAATTTCCAAAAAAAAAATTTGAAAATCGACCAAATATTCGTCCCATTATTAAATCTCAAAGCTCTTGAAAAAGCCACGCCCTTTCAAAATGCCCGAGCGTCGGAAGAATGGTGGCTGATAACGAAATAGGAGGAACACATATTTTTACGAGTATTACATAAATGGCTTGTGTTTTTTGGTATATGAACTACATATTTAAATCCAAGTCTTGGAAATTTTCTTTTGCTTAAACCTTAACTCCAAAATTCGATATTTTTATCGTTATCGAGATAGAATTTTAAATAAATTATTCTTGGCACTGGGCAATTTATAATGTTAGAGTCAGTTCACTTTTGATTTTTATTCGGAATGTTTTATATTGTTCTTATATTTTTTTTGTCTTTGGTTGTATATCTGTTTTTCTTAACAAATGGTTCGTGTTTTCCTGATAACGTTGAATCAAAATATTGTCATAATATTGTTGTTAGGAAACTTTTTTCTGTTTCCTAAATGCCTATCATCTCCATAAAATGGAATAACATGAATGGTGATGTTTTTGGTCTTATCGGCAACATTGCTGCAGTTCCATACAATGCATCTCTTCGGCATCTTGCTCCAAATGTGCCTCAAAGAGCGCGCGCTGGTTCCCCCTAATACGTCATCAAATCAACTAGTACCATGCCTTCTTTCACGCGGTCATTTTTAAAGGGCGCGGCTTTTTCAATAGCTTTGAAGTTTAATAACGGGACAAATCTTTAGTCGATTTTCAAAATTTTTTTTAGGAAATTGTTTAGAAAGGCCAAAATTTTAAGAAGACAAAATTTCTTGAAAATTAATGTAATATATACACTTTAAGGCCGTTAGGTTCAAGGGTATTAATAATTAGCTTTGGTTATAAGGAAAGCTTCTCTAGCTTTGCGAATAGAGTCTCGAGCGGAGTAGAGTTTCTGAATGGGGATTAAAAGCATGTCAGAGGCAGAGTGATTAGCAGTTAAGAAGTGTTCAGAATCAGAAACAGTAGTGGGTTTAGATATAATGTTGGGTTTGTCAACTGCTCGTCTGTGTTTATTAAAACGGTCTTTTAGTCAACTTTTGGTTTCTACAATGTACTGGAGGTTGCATTTAAAAGGTTCCAGTTGGAGGTTGCAGTTTAAAAGCTATTAAACTGTACACATAAAAAGACATAATTGAAACTGGTAGCCACTATACTTTCCTAAGGCCGAGTATCGAAAAAGATTTTGCTCTTGGAGCATGAACAACTATTAGTTATCTGATAGTTGCTGTCTATATAGCTCTTTCATTACTTGAGTGATTGCCGGAAGCGCAATTACCTCAAAAAGTGAGCACTTCAATATTTTGCTCAAAAATTCGCCCACTCTTTCAATATACCTCACTGGTTTGAAGAGACATACCATACCAGCTCGCAAATGAATTGCAAAGAGTGCAAAACCGTAGAATTGACATTATTGGTATGTCAAGAGATTCATTACCCTCGCTTGCCATTCAAAGGGAAGAGGCAACGGTGGTAAAATTGGTCCAAATTTTGCAGTCTCAGAATCACCCTAACTCTGTTTTTGTTAACTCCCCAAATCATCACCGATGAAACTCAGATCTTCCTCTTATAAAAAAATATCTATACCTAAATATAGGGCAGAAAAATAGATGCAATCTTTTATTCCTAGAGCTAGCCGCCTTTTAAACAAGTAATGATATTTTCGATTTTTTATTTGTATGAATTTGTATGTATTTCAAAACATAGTCTGCGAAACCATTATATTTTTTAAAATTATGGTTTCTGTAGGGTAATTATTATTATTCTAAAAACAAGAAAGAGCCACCTGAAGATTGGTTTCGTGCACGATTGCAAACGCAATCACTTAACAACGTTTATGTAAAGAATAATTAAGTCTTATCTTTTTGCCAACATCAAAATCGTAAAGTTTGTTTATATCGGCTTCCATAACCAACACCAGATAAAAATTTAGAAAGCTTGAATGGAAGTTATCATTGCAAAATTGTGGGATTGATGATCCCCTGAGTCAGTTTTGGGCACCGGGAGACTAGGTCCGAATCTCGGCATATAAAGGAATCGAACCCAGCCAGACCTGATGATTTGAAGGTAGAGCACAATTGCCAGCTACCTCACCCCATCCCACGCCTTTACATAATAACTATTTTTTTGTGAAAAGCGCACCCTACCCTAACATTCATGGCAATTCATAGTTAAAGACGAATGATAACGTTTTTGTTTTAATACTATAGGTTTTATCAAACATAAGAAGAATACTTTAGAGATAGCTATTAGTCGAGAAAAGGCGTTTCATTGCGTATCACTCTAAAACTATCATTCCTTCCTGCAGCTTAAAACATCAACCCCTTCTTTGTTGAAACCCTCTCGCTCTATACATAAAAAAGTAGATTCTTAGAAATGTCGTGAAACGACAAAACTAGATATATAGTGGCTGTTACACGATGTGGCGAAGATATGAATTTTATTTTCGAGTGGCAAAGCAATATTTTCATACCAGCGAAAGCAGCGAGCGAGTAAAATTTTATTTTTAATAGAATAAAGTGTAAAATTCATATCTTCAAGCCAACGTGTAATGCTCTTTTTATTATATGGACAACCTGAAGCAAACTAAAATAAAAACTGATAGATTAAACTTCATTTTCATGTCAATGTAAACGTAGAAATAGCCAATATTGTATTTCTTACCAAATTGTGCATGTTTATCGCTGCCAGATTTTTATTCCTGAAGATCCAAAGATCATATTCAGTTTTCTTTTGAAAATTTTACCAAATCTTCATCTAGAACCTATACGAACATCCTGCCATAGAAACAAACGACAAGAAACTGGCGGGAAAACTTTTTTCAGAACAGGTGAGCATCCGGGATATAGCGTTATATTTTCGCTAATGATAAAAAAAAAAAATACTATTGAAAATATTGAAAATGCGATAGTTTAGGTTTCCGGCAAAACACTATTATCCACATAAAAAAGAAGGAATTTCTTGAATAAGTTTAAATTGACTACAATATCAGGATTCTTTCCTAGTATTACTGGACATCTTTGACTTAGTCTCCGGATTTGCTCTGTAATCATTACACTTAACTTTTAAGGTTGCATTTTCTGTTTAAATTCAACATTTGAATAAAATATAATTATATATGAAACTCAAAAATTTTTAATTGTTCCAAGCTCGAAATTCGAGTTAATAGTTTTTAAACAGTTTTCAAAACAGTTACAGTGAGCTAAAAAGACCAAGAAACAATTGATATCAATACTCAAGGATAACAAAAAATATAAGATAAAAACAAACTCTACAGATTAAAAGATTAAAAAGTAAAAAAGATTTTAATTTATCTTTTACTTTCTTAATCTACTAGCTAAAGTTGATTGTCGTCATCACTATAAGTATAACGAAGAATAAAAGTTTCTAAAAAAACGTGCTCTAAAGTCTGTTATTTCACGCCCCTAAAAACCCTTTAAAAACAAAAATATTTATCATAACCGCCGTACCAAATTTGTTTCTACCCTTGGCGCTTGAAAACTGTGCAAACAAACCTTCATCAAATTTTAAAACAAAACAGTTTTTCGGCCTGAAAACTTATTATATCAGTCTTTTGTGTTTGAACTTTATATTTTGAATTTTTGGCTAAATCAAAATTGGTAATCCAAAAGTTTTCCAACGGATCAGACTCTATGAGACGCATGCCGGCAAAAAAAAAAAAGTTGCGACTTTTAGTTACATTTGGCATGGTGGCGGGTGCACTTTTTAATACTGGGCTCGATTCCACTTCTAGCCTGGATTTTTATTTGCTGTTGCTTAAAATTCGAACATTACCGCAAAGATTACAAACAATAACAGATAGCTTTTCTCAATTCAAAATTTGAAATGGGATATAATTCTCTAAAACACCGCGACCATTCAGGCAAAGTAAACAATCCTACTCGTGCGTGAAAACAAATTTTAGGACCGAATTACGAAAGTGAAACAGCCCAACATAGATGACATTAGTAAGAAATAATCGTTGATAATGTAAGTACAAAAGTATAAAAGAAAATCTAAATTAAAAAATTGTTTCACTAATCCAAACTTTTTTTTCTTAAAGAGTAATCGCTGTAACTGCGTTGTTTAAAATGTTTCCATTATAAAAAAACTATACATTAAAACCAATGTAAAGAGCTACCTTGGGTTTGCTAAGAGTAAGATTTAGAATTCTTCCATTCTTCCATTTACGTTTAGCTGTTTCTTTGATGCCTTGTTATTAATTTCCGCAAACACTTTTCCCAACTTATATATATATATACTAACTCTTCTCTTTCAGTGTTGACCGAACTCTTCAGCTGAAAAGTTTCTATGGCTCGCACACTTTCCCTTTCATATTGTCTTTGCGCCGACATTTCTTTAAGTAGGCGTTTCATGTCTAATTCTGAACAATACTAAATCAAGCGATGATAAGTTGGAGTACGTGAACTGCGGATTCAAGTAGCCGGCAGCTAATGTTGCAGCTATTCGTTTGGTACTGACGGACACGTTTTGATTCTTTAATTACGTATACAAAACAACATGCGGGTGAAAGAACTCGATAGTGAAAATTAATAAACTACGAATTCGGTTCAAGGCATAAAAATACACCTGCAGGGATTTTCCATTTAGAAAGCGAATTTATTATGTCTTCTTCCGTATTCTTAACTCTCGAAGTCTTCCTGTTTTTAAACGCACTTACTGTTTTGTCTTTTGAAAAAAAAAACAATGTATATATCAAAACAGCTGATATTTAGCTAAAATTTTTTTTTGTCGGGAAATCTTTGGAAATTTTAAGGACTCAAACTCTTTTTCATACGGCAAAACTAAAACGCAAACTAATGCCAACCAACAAATCCAAAGTTTTGTCGGCATCGGAAATTAATTATTTTTAAAAGCTCGTTAACTATATTTGAATGGATTAAATTAAATTTGAAAAGTGATAAATAACCATTGTTGCGAAGTAACTCTTTTAAAGAAAGGGGGAATTTTTTTTTTCCTTTCTTTTTTTTTTTTTGAGGTCGGAAATGAGACATTATTTTTGGCCGAAATGGCCAAAGTAATGTTCCATTTTTATAGAACTGTAATGTTCTCTAATCAAACAAGGAAGATAAACATTACAAAAAAAATGATGTTTTCCTGTTGTATTCATTTTCCTTGTAAACCTTTGAAAATGATTTGGGCAAACACGTAAAGTACGTGTAGCGAATTTATGACAAAAAAAACACAAATATTTTGTACAGTATGCCTTCCGCCAATGCAGTTGTATTCGCCTGAGCTAAAAACAAATGAAAATCGACATCGAAGCCAATAAAACTATATATAACTTAGAGTTTTGTAATGAAAGGACAAGATTGTTAATGGCGAAGTTGCAACTTTTATTTTATTTTTTTCCTTTTAAGTTTTCCAACTGTTAAATTTCTTTTTCTTCAGAATACTAATCTAGTGAATTAGTGATAATTTCAAAGTTTTTCCCTCATTCTTTTGCGTTATGGTTGACAAGATATTCATTCTGAAATTATTCAGACATTTTAAAGCATTTGAATATTGAAACATTGTTTTTTAAACTTCTTAATTGCAGAATTAATTCTCTTATTTGAGCATTCAAACAGGAAAATTGACGAAGACTGACAAGAGTGCCCTATTAACAGAAGTAACCCGTTCGGGCCTTTTTAAATGCAATAATTGCCTTAAATACATTGATAATATTCAATGATCCTATTCTCTTATCAGTGCCAGTTGACCGCTTCTAACCTTGACACCTTTTAGTTAAAAATTACACTGAACTCGAAATGGAATGTGCAAGTAACATGTTACAAGTTCGATTTACTTAGTTTAAAGTTTTAGTGCAGGTTAAAATTTTTATTTCATAAGAAAAGAAAATGCAAAAACAATTCATTGTTTTGGAAAATAGAATCCAATTCACTTTATTCAACCAGGTAACTTGAATTATTTCTTTTATTACGGTTTTTCCTGTTTTGTAATAAAGAAATGGTTCAGTGCAAATTTTTTTATTTTAAAATTTTCTTAAAATTTTTGAATGACTAAAAATTATTTGAATAGAAAAAAAATCTGCAATGATTAGACATTTTTAAAAAAGACCGCTGGCTTCAACGTCGAAGCATTTCTGATTACCAAGAATAATATGATTGTTTTGACAACGTTAACGTTTATTAATAAATAAGGCCGATAATAATAATACTGATAATAATAATAACAATTATAATAATAATAA
>JAOBBB020158834.1:0-12401 GCA_025331005.2 Zoanthus gigantus
CTCTGCCAGCAATCTCTCCCACTCCCACTCTCCATCTCGCTCGATTCTTTGCATCCTCCTTCTTCAAACCAACACTCATACTCTCCTTCTCCACTTGCAATCTCCATGTACATTTGTAATAAAATAACATGATTGGAATGGGAGCAAAAACATTTCAAATTATTTTTCTTTGTAGAAGACACTGTTTTACTAGACACTCAGACTACATTGAGTACAAGTTTATTAGTTTGCCAAAGCATTTACTAGTGTGCAGACTAGTGGACTACAGCTAATTTCAACCCTGAAACAGAACCCAAATGCTTCATCTTAAGCACAGTTTCTTATCCTTATGATAGTTCAGATCATAAGTTCTTAAACTAGCTAAACAGAAACTTTCACAAAGTTTTCATGCTTGCATTGTGAGAATTGAGTGATAATCTATGTTTAATGAACACAGGACAACAAGTGATGCCCTCATGATATTATGTTTTGCACACAAGCTTTAGTGCAAAATATTGTAATTAATTATGATTGTTAAAGCTATTAATATTTCTACATACATATTTGTACATATGGTTAATAGAATCCCATGAATTTTGGTGCAGTTCCAGTGAAGTCATGACAAGAATTGTTATAAGATAAGACAAGTTGTTAAATACATTATACAGCAAGATTCAATGATTCATAATTTTAAAAATTTCTGAAAAACCCTTTGTCAGAAAAAATTTAATAATATTCTATAGCTGCATTATTTATGAAAATAATTTTACTGTGTAATTTTATAAAAATTCTATCATGCAGGTAAACATTAATATTTTAAGACTTGTGTTGTTTGAGTAAACCTCTAACCATGGAAACAGGTCTTGTCCCAAACACAAATCACACAGTCTTACTCAACTGCTAACTATGATTTTTTCCAAGTTAAATACATAAATTTACCAATAATTATTACTGCTTGCACATGTGTTATATTTTTGTGTGTTAGGAGTGCTTAAAGATATTAAAACAATTTTCAGGAATGTAAAAATTCACACCTGTTGTTTTGTAACTTAATGTAAAATAAACTAGTTCCTTTTGTCAAATTTTTAAATTCTGTTTTTAAAACTAAAAATACAGACCTTCTAACATACATATTAATCAACTTGACGGGGTTCTGCTGTTTTATAGTTTATAATCGATTAAAAATGTTAGAAAAAAATCTAAATGATTTTAATTGTTAACTTGTTTCTAGACATCGAACTAATGGACATGAAGCTCTACTTAATTCACAAAAATTTAAACTTACAGGTTATGTTAAATATTCAAAACTATTGTTTACGAGTTCTAATTGAACTGAAAAAACGCCAAAACATTCAATACAAAATCGAAGAATTTTATGTAACAGCTGTTTTAAGAAACAATTCGGACGGAGATGGATTTGGTAGCTCCAGATGTTACATTGTCAAAAAATTATTTTCAGTCGCCAGTTAGCGACTTTTTTTGTAAATAACGAGCGCAGATAACTTTGTTTCCCGAAATAAAAACTCGTTGATAAGGACGCAACAGTGTGGGAAAGATGGCTTTGTTAGCAACGGCTGACCAGTCGTTTCGAGTTATCAATGAAGACGTCCGCAAGTCTCCGGACACAATGGTAAAAAGTTATCGAAAACAATGCACCATAAAGACACCTAAACTGCACTATGTAAACACAAATACCAAAATCTAGTGCAGTGCTTACATACCACTGCCTTTGTCATAAATTACTATAGAAGACGAACGAACCTGAGCCGGGAAGTTCTGGGGTTGTCCTGAGACCGAATGGTTCAACTCTGCTCGACAAATCTTTCGCATAAGTTTCATTTACCCAGTTCAAGAGATCGTCAACTTTTTTTGCAGGAGATCTGACACCAGTGAGGCTCCTTTCAAGTGAATCCATGTAGTAATACTTTGCTTGAGGCGAGAGCAGCTCAGAAGGTTTTCTCCGGTAATGTGGTGTTTTATGCTCGAAGTGTTCTATATATGCTTCCAGGGCATCAGAAGCTGATTTATAGACCTTGCCATTGTAAGTTAATCGAGATTTTGAACCTCTGTTTTGCTGACCCCAATCTGCTCTCGTTGCAGTTGAGGAAAAATTCATGAGATGCAGAATTCAAATATATTTAGAGTGCTCGCTTCATTACTGGGATTCGTTGAGATTCGAACGATGGCGGTAAAACAATAATTACCTGCTACTGCGCATGATCATACGAGACATTTTATTGATTCCACTGTCAATTTCAACTCGCGTCCTGTCAAACAGTAAATGGCTCTATTGATTTTTGGATCAATAGTAGAGTCGTTTCATTGTTCACTAATGCTATTTGTTCAAGTCGACTTATTCTGTGTGTTATTTTATTTACCATGGCGCATTCATTCATGCAGTTGCAACGTCCCCATCATGCAACATGTGCTCAGATCAAGGACGATAATTTTTATAACCATGCATATTCGAGGCGTAATCTTAATTATTCTTTAAAAAGAATAAAATAAAAATGAAAATAATTTACTACAAAATATTGTCTCTCATAGACGTCCCGAGGGCGAAGAGAACTTCCGGTTTTAGTGGCCTCATTCCTTAATCACATGAGTCGAGTTCCACTTCAGTGTATATAAGCGACACATATATTTTTAAAACACAGCGTCACAAATAATGCTCTGTCTCTAGCTGCAGTTAGATTAGCTGGATTTAAAGTCTTTGTTCTTAAAACATTTTAACTTATTTTCAGTTTATATTTGTTAATTCTGAATTTTCAACATTTATGATCAACTGCCGTATAAAGTTTCCTTTTAAAATTCGTATGTGTTTCTTATTTGACTTTGTAAGTCGCAGCAATGCCAATGGTATAACTTTTTGCCGGCTACTTGTTCCAAGTTCCAAGCAACAGGTCGGAACGCAATAACACCACAAAAAATCAAAAGCTGAATCTTTGCACGGACTCCTTTTTTAACAATTTTACCGCACAAATGAGGAAAACTTCAACAGTATGAAATGGTTTTCGAAGTTTTCAACAATCGGAACGCATAAAAGATTTTGTACCGTTTTACTTTTAGTGACTCAGTATACCAAAATTATCCTTGAAGGTAGAAGTTGTTACTACTTATACAACAAAGAAATTGATTCAAAATTAATTATTTTGATCGGGCCAACTGCTTCTGAGTTTAGAAAATAGCCTCTATGAGTTTTAATGTTCGCCATGAACCGGTGACATCATTTGGCGTTAGTCTGTAAGTGTCAGTCAAGAGGTGTGCTCCTCAATACTTCGTGGAGCCAAAATTATTCACTGATACTACTCGTATGAATTCGCAAAAATGAGCTAGCTAGATGTTGCAATCATCAACAAACTCATGTCAGTAACACTATACTGTGACTTGTAAGCCTTCTCCATTAAACATTGTATTATATAAATGATTAATGCTACTAAGAAATGTATCTAGTTTTTCTAAAACGCTGTCCAGTCCCACTAGCAGCCGGTCCATTTTTCGATAATTTTTGTACAACAGAAATGCACACGAGTTTAGGAATAAAATATGGTAAAGCTAATCTACGGCAATGTAACAACCTGGAACATGGACCGTGGACCAAGCTATTTTAGTATACATCCTTGCTACTGGCTAGCTGTACTGCAAGACCTACCTTCACTTCATTTTCAGTACACATTAATATCATTGCTATCCGGCGTTATCGGTCACCATCAAATCCCTCTTGTTTCATTTTATTGTTATCAATCCTTTTACCAATAAGAGCAGCATTTGAAGTGTAGATACTATACAGCATCACACAGTGTTTACACCATCAGGTCGGACCGTCCGTTGATCGATCACTAACGTTTCTTTGGTTTGGAAACAATTGGTTGGCGGGGTCGATGCGCTTAAAAATACTTTAAGTTCCGAGATTGAATCTAAAACTTCTGTAACCAATGGGCGACATTGTTTAACTCAAGGCTGAACTGAATATTTTTTCTATTATCGCTGTAATTAGTGGAAGAATAGTCAGCCCTCTATAACCTTGATTCCGAGCCAAATTGAAAATAAAACTTTTATAAATGTAATGAATGGGCGTCACAACTCAAGCTTGATGTTTGTTTATTATTGTCTTAAATAGATTAAGAAACTTTTCGTAAACTGAATTCCGATATTGAGCTATAAGCTCTGTAGCCAATGGGCGTCACTAGTTAAATCAACTCAGCAATGAAGATTGTTTTACAATGGAAGTAAGTAGTGCAATAAGTTAGCCCTTCTTACTTCTTGATGACACTTTAGGAATTCACCAACAAACTGTGACAAAGGTATACTTTATTCATTCTTCTTATTCAGAAGCCCGCGTTCTGTAAGCTCACTCAAGCGAGAACTAAAACTATATAGAAAGGCACATGCTCAACGAGCAATGACTTGATCCCCCGCTAGGGAATACAATTCACGCCATGAAGAGCGAATCGTCACAGCACTACCCTACCAGTCCGTGGCATTACCGCATAGTTGCTGAAACGAGTGGGTGCTCGGACAGAATAACCCAAGCGCGTTGATAAGGCTTTACAACAGGGTTCACACGGGGTGGGAACTGTGGTGGGAGAATGTCTCCTTACGGGATTGATTCATTGCGGTGGCCAGTCTCAAATTTAGCTGGTTTCAAGCGATCGAGAGACTTGTTGTCTCTTTTCCATTCATGTCAATGGTGAAGTGATTTGGAGCTCTTCAAAGGACGGGGAAAGGCTCCTGGTATGGGAGGTTAAGTGGTGGTTTGTAGCCGTTGCGGCGGACATATACATGAGAGGAACTGTTGAGATCTGAGTTATGGAACATAGCCTTCGACGAACTATGCTAGCCAGTGGGAATAAACCGTTGAGAGTTCACAGTTTGACAAGGATGGATCCACCAGTGTAGGGGAGGAAAAGAAATCACCTGCCAGGCATAGTGTGGTACCATTCACCAACTCAATTGAAACGCACGATAAGTCTTCCTTGAGGGTTGCTCAAATGCTCTTGAGAGCACGATTGGAAGCTCATTTGCCCAGTGGCTGCAAATCAAACGTGTTTTGAGTGCACCTTTGAATTGCCGATGGGAACGCTCGACCAATCCGTTTGCTTAGGAGTGATACGCACATGTCTGATGTCATGTGACGCCTACACGGTTCATAAGCTCCCGCCGAAGATCGGACTCAAACTGGCGATCGTGGTGGGAAATGCAAGGGCACGGAAGCAAGCTAGAGAGCAAAGCTTTGGCACAGGATTCAGCTGTGGCGTCATTCATTGAAACTGAATAGCTTCTGGCCAGCGGGTGTACAGATCTGCACAAGTAAACAAATAGGAGTATCCCTGAGAGGGTGGTAGGGGACCAACAATGTCCACAGGGCTGAGGAAGGGACTGAAGCGGTGCCCTCACATGTCGCTGGACTTTTAACTGTTGGCATTCATGGATAAGTCCAGTTGGCTACGTTGCGTTTCATGTTGACCCAGATCGACATACCGTTGAACCACCAAGTGGTGAATGCTCTGATGCCCGGATTGCATCTTGTCTCATCGGAGAGAGAACAATGGGCTGAGCGTGTCCCTGGAAGACGTTGCACAATATTGTGTGGCAACATTTAGGAATAAGCACGTACTCTAGTTTCAGCGAAGTAGTGGACGAAGCAAGTTATTGCAGTTCCTCATTAGACTGAGCAGAGCTTCCAGTACAATTAGTGAGTGAGTGAGTGAAGGCACACACATTTCGTGAAAGGATATCCGCTACTTGGTTTGATTCCCCTTCAATGTGGCAAATGCCACACGGAAATTCGGAGAGGAATGCCAAGTACTAGTGTCGCGCGCTTGCCGAGGTGAATGTCGTTCGGAACTGCACTTTAAGACAAAGGTTAGAGACTTCTGATGACTGTTGATGTGAAAAAAACCGGCCATCAACAAAATACGGAAAGTGACGGACGGCGAGGTACACTGCCAACAGTTCTCCGTCTTAGGCACTGTAATTAACTGGGTTCTGTGGAATTCAGTTTCTTTGAAAAGAAAGATATGGGTTTCCACTGACCATCAATGAACAGCTCAAGGACAGCGCCTTCTGCGAAAATGGACGCGTCAGTCGTGATACGCTTGTTCTATAATTGTTCAGTAGACATCTCTACTTGCTCGTCGGGGTCACCACTTTAGGAATTCACCAACACATGTATACTAAAAACTTCTGTAAATAGTTAACTATCGACTCTAAAAAGGTCTAAGAGTAATGGCTCTGCCCTGCTCAAACACGTTTTGATAAGCCCTTCACCCTAATCATAACAATAGAAAGCGTATTGTATCAGAAATCTATTTTATTATTTTCAATACTATCAACCTCAAAGTTCGTGTATTTTAGTTTTTCTTTTCTGATTCAAGTATATGATAATTTGTTGGTGTTACTATAACTATTACTATTTGCAATGAGTACTCAGTAACAACAACTCAGTTTGGGCAATGGTTTGAAGGAATAAATAATAATAACCTTAGTCTTCTTCTTTTTTTTAAACCAATAATACTCACTGAAAAATTCTGAGCCCATGACGGGATTCGAACCCAGGACCTTCCGAACACCGGGCGGACGCTCTATATCTATCCACTGGGCTACAAGGACTCTTAGGCTAGCGAGGTCATTTGTTATGTTCTTATATAGACGGTGGCATAACTTACTGTAACCAACTTACTAAATAACTATAACTAAAAAATCATCGAGACAAACTCTAGAAAACTCAAGGATCATCATCGTACATCTAGGGAGACCTGATTTTTGTAGGTAATGGCATAAAGTAAATACTACATGCAAATATAGTAAAACTGCATGAAAATCATACTTTATACAACTAGGTAGTTTTAACCTGTTATCGACACTTCGATTCGTATGCCTACATAATTTCCTTTCTAAATTTCCTGGATCCGCCTCTGCCGTAGGTACTGTAAAAACTGACGTTTCGAGTGTAAGCTTTTCGTCTAAGCAACTTAGGTTCAAAGTACTCAAGGTTGAAAAGTTCATAATCATCGCCGTAAGTGGCCACATGACCTTAGTGCCCATATCAGAGGCTTCCAGTTAGGTACTATTACGCCTGTGCTGTCTATACTTAATTTTCATCATACTAGCCACATCCAAAAGCATTACGCTTTCAGTATTACTTACCTTCTGTGAAAACCTGAACCTCTTTGTTAGCTATGCTGTCCATGGCTGCTAAGATTTAGGCTCAATTTTAATTATTTAACCTAAATTTAAGGGGTAATGCCCACTTTTAACGTGGATTTAGTGCCCATATTCCATAATAATGCTTTTTTTTAGTGGCTTCAAGTTAGCTACTAAGTGCTATCTACATTTGATTTTTATAGTTTCAGCCACATCACACAAGCATTACGCTTTCATTTCACATAAATCTTCAAATAGCTTGGTATGTTAAAGAAAGAATACCACGCGCTTTGGAAGAAAACATAATTTATTTGCACTCATGTGGTTTACTTTCCGAACGTGAATAATAGACGTGCACGTGTACTTTATTTGCACTTATATTTTGATTGAAGTCAGTTCATAAGGGCTGTTTGTGCACAATTACTCACACTTTCAAGTATTACGTAGAAACGTTTTACTAAAGAGAACAAGAATTGAGCTTGCTAAACAACAGAAGGCTACTCTTGTTTTGATAACTTGGAAAATAGCGAGTTCGTAATATTATTACTATCCATGCCACGCTTTATTTCCTTTAAGTCTATTTATAAGAAAGTGAGTATGAACAACTATCAGAAACTTAAAAAAATGCCAAAAATATAAACGAGCCGGCGGAGAACGACCAATCTTTCTTTCACTACAAAAAACTATGAAAACAATATTTCACCAGGGGGAAGCGTGACTAAGCTACTTTCACGATCATTCGTAGTGTGTACTTCTCACTCCTTAGGTGGGCCACAGGTCTTACAAATATCTTGCTTTCCGGGATAACAGTTTTTTTATCGTGTGCAGTGTTTATTTCCCATTGTTTTGTCTGGCTCACAAGATTTAGTGAGATTTAGTGAGATCAGTGACCCGCCAAAGCAGTGGAAATTACACACTGCGCATGATCGTAAAAGTAACCTATTAGACTAGTGCAACTAGTTTCAAGGAACTAGTCAAACTCTTTGATGAAATATCACTTTTAGTGTGTAATTGTTCTTTCATTATTTCCTACTTACTAGTTTTTCTTCGTGATTTAGAACCGCTTTTTCTTACTACAAGGCAGAACTTAACCATTTGTTTTCAAATGGAGACACAACACTTAAAATTTTCAGGCTGAAATAATGCAGTGTTTATAAACATATCGAGCCTCGTCCTAAAGTTAAGACATTCTTATAAGAAAAGTTGCGTCTGGCTATCGCCTCTAATGCAATTGCACCAGTCAAAGTAAAGCCCGACCCCCACCCCGGGATATGTGGTAGCTCATTAGCAATATTTTCGGTCCCAAGTATATGGGACATTTGCACGTTTTATTTTTCTTGTGCAATGACGCAAGGATTGTATGAACACATCTTCAAGCTTAAATAATACAGTTGTACATTCAGATTTACATAAAAGAAAAAAAAAACTGCAAACCTTCCTCAAGTTTATGAAATGTCGGTTTGGAAAGAAAGTATTTTTTGCAGTCCGAGAGAGTGGGGGATATATTTATTTTTTACCTGCCACTAATTATTGCCCTAGATGATGGGGGATTTGTCAGATTTTGTATGCTGTTCAACACAAATCTTCACTGATATCTTGGAAAGCTAGGACGGGAGGGGAAGGGGAGGTTAGTTTGACTGGTGTATTATTAATATCTTCAGTTTTTAAAAATTGAGTATCTTGAATAGAATCTTTGAGTTTCGTTTATAAAACAGAACAGACTAAAGTAAATAAATGTCCGTGCAAAGTTTAAAAAATTTTAAAAAATCTCGACCATCCTTAAACTAGTGACTTAATCAGCTCGACTCTCGAGGTTGGAATATTTGAAACATCGCCGTATGTAGTATTTCTTTAAGCCGACCTTTCGAAGGTTTAACGCTACGACGACCAGCTAACCTCTTGAATCTTTTTACACTACTTAAGGCGATGATCAAACATTTCAACCAGGATTTGATTTACTCACGCGTCTTACCTACCTCGACCTCAATATTTTCAAAAAGAATATTCCACGAGTATTACACTTTAAACTAGCCTAATTACTTGTAGGATAAAATGGCAGGCCCGCACGCGCCATGAGAACAGGTTCGATGTGTACTGCCATCAATGTTTCTTTTCTCGCATGTTTTAATGGAAATACCGTTGAAGAAATGGCGAACAAGCGCGACACTAGCCAACGTATCCCTACTATACTGATGTTTCTTTAAACTGCTGATGATCAGGGATAGTTTGAAGCGTCTTGCATATTTCATATGTCAGGCTCCCGTGTCCAAGTTCAAATGGCCGAATAACATCGTCCTCTAGTAAATCAATAATCTCTTTATATCTCATCGCCATCTCATTTTCATTAACATCAATTTCAATAAACGAAGGGCTTACACATGTAGCTTTGCCACCCTCGTCAAACTTCCATTGTCTTTCGTTTTCAAATATAAAACTTTCTTCTTTCAGCTCTAAATCCTCTTCCTTTTCCTCCAATAGAGTTATCGAGACGTCATCTTCCGGCATAAGTCCACCGTTTGAGACGTTGTCAAAGCAGCCACGTTTTCTTCGCTGTTGTGCCGATATGACGGAGCGCCGTCGCCACGGATTCTCTTCCTCATCCTCATACGTCAGTATCTGGTTGATACCAGCCGTGTTGTCCTTCACGACCAGCGGTTTCGTCTCATGTCGCCTCACAGATTTTACTCGCACGCGGCGGCAAACCTCGTCTCCTTCCAGCACCTCAGCAAAGCTCTCTTCCACATATGTTTCCATGTCTTCCGCTACTTCCTCGACTGTTTCGTTTTTGTTCTCGTCTAGAATTTCAGTGCAGACCTGCAGCAGTGAACGAATAACAAGAGAACTAAATGAAGCACAACTCACAAGGAAAACGAGCCGAAAAAAACAAAAACAAAAACCACCCACACAGCCTCAGATATCAAACAATTTAGCACAGATGTTAAAAAAACATTCATTTCACACAGGAAGTTTATTTATATTTCAAAGCCATTTACTGTGACACAAAGTTTACACAAACAAGATTGGATTTTAAATGTTAATGCTAGCATTTGACATTTTACCATACACGGTTTAGTGTCATGTTTAAAACTATTTTCGTTTAGGAAATTTAATCATATCAGTTTAAAATAATTTAAGAACTACGAGTTTTTACCTGGCAATTGAATTATCTTTATTTTAAATTCTGGTCTCTGGTATGGAGCGAGATGACTCTGTAAATTACCACATGATAGACAACACGGCAGAAGTGATGACAGATGACGTCATCAGCTCATTTTACAGGACCCCACACCACTTACCAGGTCAACATTCAGTCTGCGCGTACATTCAGTGAATTGAAATTTGGATGAAAAAAAAAACAGAATTGCATGCGTTGCTAATGAAGAAAGGAGTCACCGAACCGAAAACAATTTCTTTTAAAAAAACCGTGTATATAAGAAAGTAAAATAAAATGAATGGCTGGAACCTACGTTGAAATTAATTTGTCAGTGAACCAATATGACTATGAGCAAGAGCTAGGACTAAGCCAGCAACTTCAGCCATAGACAGCTGTTTCGTCCTTTTTGGGACTTGATCCGAAATGCCGTTTGTTTTTTTAAACATGGTTCTGGCCATGTGAATCTCTACAGGATTGCTTTGTCAATACGTATAGTACTTAATTTGTCAGTGAACGGATATGTTTTGGAGTCGGTATTGGGTTACAACTTTGGGCATAATAAACAACTAGCCTTTGGTTGGCTTTTTATTATTGCCCTTTACACCGTACTGACGAGTCCCAATAAGGACGAAACAGCTGTCTACGGTTAAAGATGCTGGCCTAGTCCGAGCTGTTGCTCATATTGGTTCACTGACAAATTAATTTCAACGTAGTATTCCAGCCATTCATTTCATTTTACTCGTACGTAGTTTTAGACAAGATCATAACATCCCCAATCTGCTCATTATCTGCTGTTAGTAATTTCGAGTTTTAAAAGTGAGGGTCTTCGTTTTCTGGATCCTGAAAACGAAGACCGACCCTCTGGTTATTTGTTCAAAAACGCTACTAGGCTCCAATAAAAACTAAAACAAGTGAATTCCTTGCTTTTTCTAGCAGTTTTTAAATTTTGGGTCTTCGTTTTTGGTCTTCGTTTTCCGGATCTTCGGTCTTCGGTCTTCGTTTTCCTGGTCTTAGTTTTCCGAACACTCGGCTACTGGCCAATCTTTGGCCGACTACTTTCGTCTCTATTAAATTAAGTTTGGCAAGAAACTTAAAATAATGAAAAGATCCCACAAAAATAATTGTAAGATACCCGCCTTAAACAACTGAGTCGAAATAAAGACCCATTTCAGGAGTTTTCGATTTGTTTACCTTTCCCACGTGCAATGGACTTTGAAGTAACTTGAAGTACATCATGGGTGGTGGAACACCTGGGACATTTACAGAGAACTGGATTCCAGCAAAAAAACTCAAAATAATGAAAAGGCTCTGCAAAAATAATTGTAAAGCATCCGCCTCAAACGTCTAAGTCGAAGTAAAGGCACATTTCAGGAATTTCAAACTTCTTTTCCTTTCCCACGCGCGGTGGAAGTCGAATTGGATCGAAGGGTCGTGGAACGCCCGGGGCGTTTTCGTATAACTAGATCCCAGGCTTTCGCATGTGCCAAAATGGCGTCCGCGCCAAAGAAACCGAGGCAGACATTGCTGAGCACGTTTTTTCACATGTAGTGCCTGCATAATGTAAAACCTTTGTATTTCTGTGATTTCAACGCTTGAAATCATGATATACATAAAGCTTACAGATTTCTTTGAATTGGGTTCTTACTCAATAGAAAAATAAATCACCACTAGTGATAAGTTGTATTAGCACTTTATTAAACGTCTAAAACTTTGTTGGTTCCTTTTACTGGAAGTATCTAAACAATGTAAAGTGCCAAGGCCGTGCGCACGCTACTGGTGTACATTTCAGTCACATTTTGTTTTCGTAAAATGAAACCATTTATACTGCCTGACCTCACGCACAAGAGCGTAGAATGGTGGCTAAATGCTGACTAAATAATGTCCTATGCTGCCCAAATTCTGTCTCGAATGCTTTCCTGAATTCTGGCACTTCTGAAAAACCGAGGTAGTTACAGAAACTGTACTTTTATTTTTGTTAGTGAATAATGCTCCTATTTTTACAAAAAATAATGAAGGACCATTATTGAAATCGTTAACGTTTTATCACAAATAAATAATCTTGTAAACAAACATGCTCCTATTAAACCAATCTCTAATCGCAAGCGAAAGCAAATGCAAAAAC
>JAOBBB020158926.1:0-12397 GCA_025331005.2 Zoanthus gigantus
TATTCTAATTCTTTTTATTCTGATGAAGGCCACCACAAGTGCGGCCGAAACGTAAAGTTTTTAGCCCAAATTTTATATGTGTAAACCGTAAAGTTTTTAATAATTTTTAATTTTTAACTCAGGGTCCTAGACTAATTAAGGAGAAGGTACTGCCTTTCCTCTAATATCTGCATATGGTTAGACTTTTGTGTCTTCTTGGATTATAAGGACATTAAACCATAGGTCCTCGGAGACATCTCTGTGTTTATGTGTGTGTGTCTGTCATATGAAAGGTCTCTGTCCACCTTTGATGTTGTCCCCAGCTAGAAGACTTGACACCTACTGTAAGTTGTTGTTGTTGTTGTTATTATTATTATTATTATTATTATTACTATTATTATGCTGTTGCAGGCTTAGATTTTATTATGGATCCGTGCAAGCATTGCTCTACATACCAGAAGAAATCGAGAGTAAGTGTTCATTTGAAAATTCTTTTTTGTTCATGACAATCAAGTTTAGGACTTTTTACCTTGGGAAAACTACATTATTGTTCATTGTTTTGAAGGTATCAAGAACATGTTTTATTTTTTGTATTTTGTTAGAGTGCAGCCTGTTACAGCCAATAGAAGGATTTTACCTAAACTACACACTAACGAAACACTCGGCTCTGGAAAAGGTATCGCATCTGATTCCAGAAAATGCCCTCCTGAGTGGAGATGATATTGTTCCTGGTATTTTAGACTTTCATCAAGATGGTAAGTACAGTACATAAAACTATACACTGTAAATATTGTGTTAAACTGGGTGGGCAGGGTTTGTACAGTTGGTAAGATCTTCCAACCACAAGGTCCCCAGTTCGATCCCCGGCTTTGCCAAGATTTAAATATTTGTGTGTCCTTCTTTTTCACCTAAGCTAACTCAGCTTTCCATCCTTCCAGGGTAGGTAAATGAATACTAGTGTCTGCTGGGAGCTAAAGCCAACTGGAAATAGCCAGAAATAACATCATTCTCAATCTAAATTCATCCAAAAAATTACAAATAAGACAATAAGATGCAACTATCTCAAAGATTTGACTGAGGTAGTTTTCTTTGTACCATCGAAAACGATGAGTGTGTTTAATTCGTGTAACGTGACATCTCAGTGTCTTTTGATACTGTGCACGTGGTTCATAACATTCTTGTTATCAGAGATTAAAATATTGATTTAGAATAACTGGGAAAGCATTAAATGGGTACAGTCCTATCCAACTGACCATATCATTTTGTGCAGATTAATATGCAATACTCTTCAAGTCACAATCTTACTACTTATGGTGAGCCTCAGAACTCAGTGCAAGGTCCTATCCTTCATAACATGCATTGAGTTAGATTAGCCGAGAAAGCATTAAATAGAAACAGTACTATCTATCTGACCAATCTTAGCTTGCATCACCATCATCATCATCATCATCATCATCATCATCATCATCATCATCATTTTCGTTTAACTTCCCTATTTTCCCATCTAGGATGGGGTCGGATTCATGGGTGATGACTGCTTTCCACATCTGTTGACTAATCTTTGTGAAGATAAATATACAACCCTCTTCAATTCACTATAATTGAAAATTGCCTAATTTCGTAATTAATTATTGGTATTGACATCATTCACAGCCACAGATATTGCCTTCATATTGCATATGATAAATATGTAAATTCTACACCATATAAAAAGAGAAAATTTACTGACGTTTTGGATGTTAGTCCTTCCTTTATATGGTGTAGAATTTACATAATTATCACTAAATTGTTTCTTTAGAAACACTGACGGAGCTCACACTAGTTTACTGTTAGTTATTTTCTCTTCATATTGCATGCCTTTTCAAGAATGAACCAAGATGGTCCATGCAAGCTAATTGCTTCTCAAGTTTTATGTGAGACCTTTATGACACTTTAATTAAGATTGTGAGCCAAGGGCCTTTTTGTACTGGTTTACTGTTTACTTAATAAAATATAATAGTGTCAAAAATTTTATGGAAATATTTCAAATTATAAAGCTCTGTAAAGTGTAATGCTCAGTGGTGGCCCTTCTGATGGAGCATTAGCAAATGAAAAATCAGCTCTTTAACCTACACAGATGGATAATAATATTTAAACTCCTTATACAGTAGTTGTTTTAAAACAAAACCTTCAATTTTCTTTCAGATTCAGGATTTATTGACATTCTCAAGAAACCTCGCCTTGCAAAAACAATTTTGTGCTTTCTCAACAAGGTATGTAAGTCTTACAGTTAGTTCTTGTTTCCACTTATAGAATGACGTTTGTTGCTTTGTTTCAATAAAAATTTGAACAATTTTTCAAGTGAATTCCACTTTTCCAATAAGTGTCCCCCTTGAATGTCCAAGTACCCTTACTGCATGACCAACCCAATTTCAATAGAAGCCCCTATACCAACAAAAAACGCACAGTCTACTCAATTTCTTTATCTGTACCTCTCTGTTCATCAGGTGCTTTTTAAGGTTGAAGTTTCAGTTGTTGGTACATTGACCTGTGGTTTCAAATGGACACTTGACGTTGAGAACCACCACACAAAGGTGTCCATGGCGTCGCTGTGACCATGTGTGTGTTGTTCGATACATAAATAATTTGCCTTCCATTTCTTTTGAACACACATCAGCTCAGGTCAGGTTTACAGGTCAGGTCAGGCCTCTTTGTTCTTCCTGCTACTGGTAAAATGTAATCCAGTACTACCTGCTGCATGAGGGCTGGTGGTGCTCTTCAGTTGTGGAAGACAGCCCATCTAGGAGAAGGAAACCCTGATCAAAAACCTCCACTGCCTTGTGGGAAACCTACAGTAGTATAGGAAAGGCTTCGGGAATAAATCCTGAGGAAAATCAGCCTTGCACTCCTTGTAAGTGTTGGCACAAGGGAATTGCACTTTTTTGCCACTCTAAAACCTTTTAAGTTAAGAAAATAGAAGAAAGACCCTCAGTCTTGGCAGCCTTTAAATGGGCAGAGGATGCTAAAAATCTCCGGGTCTCAACAAAATGAGATTAGGAAGGACCTATGAAGAATGGCAACAGTGAATGTAGGTTCTCTGTCAGGAAGGAGTAGGGAAGTTGTGGATATGTTCTTGGTTGAGATGCTTTGGTCATGATGAGAATAGCATAATTAGGAGAGCAATGGAGCTGGAGGTGAAAGGTAGAAGGCCAGTATGTTGGCCAAAGAAGACCTAGAGTAAGGTGCTGGAAGAAGATATTAGGAAGTTAAACATCACAGAAGATATGGCAGAGGATAGAAAACAATGGAGGCAACTCATATCATGTCCAACCCCAGGAGTGGGAAACTAGGGATGATAAACGAAGATGATGATGATGATGATGATGATGATGATGATGATGATGATTATGATGATGACGATGATTTACCTTTGACTTGTCTGGGATTTCTTCTATTCTTTTGCCAAGAGGAAGATTTCAAACTGTGTGACCCTGATTTCAAACCTCAGCCTGTGCATCCGACACTAATGGGCCTGGAGTCCCACTTTCTGCCATATTGTGGTTTTGTCGTCCAGTTAGTGGGTTCGTTGTTAAACATAGCTTCTAATTGACTAATCACTTTAAGTTACTATTTTGTACACTCAACATAAATCTAACTCGATCAAAATCTAACATCAATTCGAAAAGCCATCTGCCCACTCCCTTGCTTTAGGAGAGCCAGCAAAAACATCAGGGCTTCAGGAGTATAAACATTAATCGTATATATTACAAACACCAATTTTGAATTTATTTTTATTTAGCACCTTCTTTAAGACAGAATTAGTAAATAAGTGATCCGGGCAATAAATTCAATGACTGTGGTTACTTCCTTTGAATTGTCCATAAAGCTGAGCATCACACTGGACCCCACCATTGAAGAATTTGAGGAACAGCTGTTGGTAGACCTCAACCATGACAGGCTAATGAAGAATAATATAAGCCCAGATGATGGATTAAATGTGAAGATTATTGAGAGGCGACTAAAGGTAAGTGCAATGGTTATATTTGTAAAAAATTATTAATTTTGTAATTGAAATACACATACACTGTGTTGGATTGATTACTGCCATTAGACAAATAGGAAGTTAATTTCGTTATTGAGAGAGTAGGAGAAGAACACTGATATGATGATGGAAAAAGTTTGTAAGATTAGTGGAATTGCAGTTATTCGGTAAGTAGAACATTTCCAGGAGATGATGGGCCTATTATGTAATAGGATGTTGAAATTATGACCTTGGAGAAGATGTTAATATAGAATGGCCACTTGTATGGGTCACTTGATGGATTTGGTGGAATAAATGCTTTGAATAGCTCATGACATGTTAGGTCAGGACTTGATGATTGATAGAATTAAACAAGTAGAATAAGAACAGATTAGTGAAGGAATGGGATGGTGATTAAATTAGTGAACTAAATACTTTTATGTTGGTTGTGGTAGAAGATTAATATGATTGCAAAGTTAGCTAAACTAAATGCTTTACAAGCCAAGAGGCCCTTGGAGCTGGTGCTTATCTCCGGTTTCTGTAGTGTTGAGCAAATGAGAGTCTTTGACTCCCCAGGCTAGATGAGACACTAATCCATCGCAGGGTAGCTCCCAGCAGACACTGGTACTCATTTGCCTACCCTGGAAGGATGGAAAGCTGAGTTAGCTTAGGCGGAAACGAAGGTCGCACAAATATTTGAATCTCGGCAGAGCTGAGGATCAAACTGGGTACCTTGTTTCTAGAAAGCAGAGATCTATCTTACCAACTGCACTAACCATGCCTGCCCCAAAATTCATTAATGGGCGAATATCAAGTTCTTTATTTTAGGTCTTGCTGTAATGGTACTAAATATATTATGTTGTTTGTAGAGGTGAGACTGCACGCAATTAGCAACTAAAACTCATAAAACATATCCTAAGTCCATTTCTGAACTTAATTGTGTTGTTTTCAAAGTGTAATTTGGATTCAATTGCAGGTTCGGGTGCACAATGGCTGGACTTTTGTCAGTGATGCCCATATTGTATTTCTTGAGGAGGAATATGAAGGTGGCAAGACTGGCAGGAAGTCCCCATCATCCACAAGCTCTGTTAGAGGTACATATAAACCTATATTTCCTTCTCATTTTGTGAACAATAGGATAATGAACTGTCCATTCTGTCATGCACTCTGCTATGCTACATGTTCTTTTCATGGTTTAATATCTAGTTATTTCTGTTGTATCTCTCTCTGCCTTTCATCAATTCTTTAGTCAGTCTCTTTTGCTTTTTCTTTTGGTTGTCAGAGCTACTGGCATCCTGTTATGCTTGGTCTTATTCCATTTTAGATGGTGGTCTATCCACTTCCATCTCATTTTACTTCAATCAAAATATCTTTGTGTCTATGTGGCACATAAAGCCATATCCAACACTCTCTTCCAATTTCCGCAATCTCTTGCCGTGAACTCCGTAGATTTCCAACCTAGCTTGTCTCTCTCTGCTTCGACAGTTTTACTCCACATAGTCTGATGTATCTCTTCGAAGTATATGACCAATAAGTCTCTATCATCTCTTCCCAATTTGCTCATTTACTGGAACTGTCCTCGCCTTTCTATAAAGATCTTCTTTTGTTAACTTCATGGGCCAAAAGATACCCAATTTTCCGAAGACATTTTCTTTGAAATCTGTTAAGCTTATTTTCATCCATCTCAGTTATTCTCATTTTACTTAATCCAGTTCTATACGTAACTGTCAATTTTTCATTTAATGTTATTATTCAGAAGAAATCGTTTTGAAATACATTGGATTACAAAAATGAGCAATATTATTCCCGCGCGCGCAGCGTATTAGCATAATCTATGTTTCGCGTAGACGGAAGTGGATGTCTCCAGAACACATCGAGCATTTCGGGTTGGGCAGCCAATGATATTGGCTTAGTTTTAAATGCAGAAATTTCAAGATAAAAATCTGAGGAGTTTTTGAAGTCATCTTGGCTTCATTTTCAAGTGATAAATGCAATGGTCGTTTCAAGTTTAACGTAAACAAACACTTAATTTAAACTTGAAATGACCATTACACACTTAAAGTGAAGTCAAAATGATTTGGAAACGTTGTGTAATATTGCTTATTTTTTAATCAAATGTTGTTATTTGTGAAATAAAGTGAAATGTGCGATAAAGAGTGTTGTGGAGCTATGCCAAGATCAGAAATGTATACCAGAATTATGACTGTTCAAAATTAGGGATCATTTGAATTTTGTATTGTTATTGAGGTAAACTTGAAATATGAGTTGCATGACTGAAATGATGTGTTCTTGAAGGTGAAATATTCTATGCGATTTTTTATGACTGTGATGAAATAATCAAAGCAATGTTCTCTGACTTCAATTTGTCTGGTGTAAGTTTGTAAGATGGATTGGATTGTACAGTTGCAATTGGTAAGATTTACTGTTTAGCTACAAAGGCCTGGGTTCTGCCAAGCTCTTAATATTTCTGAAACCTTCTTCTAAGCCATATTTAACTCAACTTTCCATCCTTATTAGGCCTGGGTACTAACCTCTGCTGGGCAACCTTCTTAGACACTAGCAGTGACTTAGACCTTATCCATTGTGTCTTATCCATTGTGACTTAGACCTTATCCATTGTGTCTTATCCATTGTGACTTAGACCTTATCCATTGGGCAACCTTCTTAGACACACTAGCAGTGACTTGGACACTAGCCTTATCCATTGTGTGGGATCTAAAAAGCTCTTATCTCCATATTACTCTAAAAAACAGAGAATAGCGCTGGTTTTAGCTTTTTAACTCTTTTAGGGAAAGTATTGTCCCTTGCACCAAGGAGCCGGCTGGAGCTGAAGGAAATGGTCCAACATCATTGGTTTGCAATTGTCTTTCAGATAGACTACATAGTTTCTGAACCTTACACTCAACCATTAATTGAGACGAAGAAAAAGAAGGTTTGTTGTAACAACTAATGCTTGTTAGTAGGGTATATCTTAGCATCTTTTTTCTGTACTCAGCACGTGTAATTTCTTTTTCATGTTCATGGCGTTTTTTTCCTAGAACCTATTTCATTTCTCTGATTTCCGATTTTATGAGGAATTTTGCTTTGTACGATTCTTGTTATAGTATGGTGAATTAATTATCTTTTTAAGCAGCAGTGACATTACATACCGTAAACGTTGCCTTCTTACCAACAGCCTTCATTAACTGGAAGCCTTATGAGGTCGCACAATCAAACTATAACAGTGCGCTGGGCTGTTTGGACTCCATTTGAAGGTTCACAATCTGTGAATGAAGCAGAAACAGTTATTCAATTGCAGAGTGGAGCAACTTCGTTTCCTGGCAATTCTTTGGTTTACACTGATGCCGGAAGAAAAGCAAGTATTAAATGTTATAAAGTGGCGAAGTTTGGCGTCACAAAAATTAAAATTTGTGAACTTATGGGATTTGTTGAGATCATCCAAGCGATCAAGACTAAAAATATATTCTTGCTAAAAATCAGTATGTTGGTAAAAATTGTCGGCGAGATATTACCACAGTTATGCTCTAACGACTCCATACAAATCCTTCTAAAGATGGCTTGGTTCTTAACGTTAGGAAACAAGCCAATATAAAAAGGATTTGTTTGGGGACATCTGAGCATAACCATGGCAATATGTCATCACTGATTGGTGGCAAAGTGCTAAATTTCGGCATGGAGGTAATTTTCATCTTGTTCTTTCCGAATGTTACAACCAAGTTAGTGAGTTATATTAACAAATCAAATTTTTGTGACGTCATCACTTTGGTACTCTATTAGTGTTTGACAAATAGTAAAGTAAAACTCCACTGTTCTTTGTCATGAATGATCAAGTAATTTTGTCAGTGGGAAGAATGTAAGCACCTATATTCGTTTTTTAGCAGTGTTCCACAGTAAATTATAGCAAGTATTGCTTCTGGTATCATATCAGGTTTGTCTAGTACATTGCTCATAATTATATGAATATGCTCAAATGGTTGCTTCACAAGCGTGTACAAAGTGGCAGCTGAGAGTCTCTGATGGTTGCTCCACTACAGCAGAACAGACCACATAACATCCGGGTCACTACTGTACTCTCTGAGACAGATTTTCATGCTTGTTTTCAAATCAGTCAAGGGAATGGGAATATCTTCTAACGTCCTTATCCAAGGAGATCTGAAGGTCTAACCATTTGCAGATGTTAGAGCAAAAGCAGTACCTTCTCCTCAGTTATAGGTGAATCTTTGCTGACGTCATTGTTTACAATCTGCATCATTAGCAAAAAAGTTAATGAGCTTTACATTCTCTGTAAAATCTCCATTAGATTACAGCAAAAATGTTTATCTTATCGCTCTCATAAATTATTTTCAGGAGTAGTTTATTCTACAATATACAGTGTGTGAGTTTTTGTAACCTTATTAGAAACCAGGTGTGGCGCAGATATGCTAATGAAGGGGGGAAATGTAAACCATTATTCGTCTATATTTAAGACCCCGAATCGAAGCCGAGCCTCCTACACGGTTGCCTGGTAACTTATCAACTAGGGTTGACAGGTTGCTAACAAATGGGCTACGCTGTTGGTAGTCCGGTATGATTAGTCTCCTACTAGCGGAAATGTGCCTTTCTTTCCCTAATAAGATATCTTGAAAAAGTGTTTGTTAACATTATTTAGGCCACATTTTCTAACTTTTTGTGTCATACTACTGTAAAACATTAGACCTCATGACTCCAAATCTGTGTTTTATTCAGCTCTCGGGGTTATGGCCATTTACACTTAGTTTTTTAATTGTAAGATAGTGTAACATAGTTTTTAATCTTATGATATTTATTTTATATTAAATAAGATATATAATTGTACATTTATTAGTACATTGTCTTTGAAAAGCCCTTATGGGGAAAGATAATAAAGTATGTATGTATGTATGTATGTATGTTAATTTCATTTTATATTTTTATATTATTTATAGATATTATACTTTATATATTATATTGTGCTGATCACTGGTTAATACCAGCTGCTCTGTATATGGGTGTTAGCTTAACAGTTTTATCAGGGTAAATAAAAAATTATTATTAATATTATTATTATTATTATTATTGTCCTCAAATAATTAATGTATAATTAGTAGATAGTGAAATTTATATACTTTAAACAATCATTTTATAGTGGCTCAAAAGAAGCTCAAGTTTTCTTAAGGTCTTTTGGAGTTTTTAGTGTTTTTTGTTAGTTGTTTATTAAACTACAAAGATCGGTCCAGCAAAAATCAGTTCATTTTGTATATAGTTTGTAATAACTAAATATTTACCTAGTTAGTGCTGAAACTGGAAAGCTTTCAGATTCGGTAAACAAAATGTTAATATGATTATTTTGCATATATTTCTACAGAGTAAACGATGTGGAACAATAAAATTTTCTTTCACGCAACAGAAAAAAAGATTTAGCAGTCGTGGAAGTGCTGTTGGCTCTTCAGAGCGTTTATCAAAACTTCCCGTAAGCTCTACCCAGGTTCCTTCCTCCACATTGGCGTCTCTCAGCACCCTAGGAGAGGCTGTGACAGAGACAGTAAATCAGACTGCACCCTTAACACCAGGAGTATCTGGAAGGCCTCCCTTGCCTGGTCGAGCTCCCAGGTAGGATACATGTGATCATGTATTAATTATTAGAATTAATATTCAGAATCAGTTGTTAAACATTAAGGGATTCTTAAGGGAAATTATGTGTTAAAATCTTAAGTCTTTTCCAAGAAATTCAAGACGTCACTTTGAGTGATGAAGAACATCTTGCAGAACGCGAACTCATGCATGGAACAGGTAAAACGGTGTCAAACTTTTTTAGTTTATAGGGGATTTCAGCACGCTCTTTAATCTCTCACTCTCTCTCTCACTCTTTATCCTCATCATTCCTTGGTGGAATGTAGGTCTTCCACTTGTGATTTCCAACTCGTCCTGTTTTTTTGCCGTTCTGTTGCTTTGATGTGAACTTTTTCACCATTCGTGTTCTCCTCCAGCTTTGTGTGGGGCGCCCTTTCTTCCGTTTCCCCTACGAATTCCACTCCAGTGTTATGTTGTCGATGTTTCCATCTTCTTTCCTCAGTGTATGTCCAATCCATTTCCACAATCTTATCTTTATTTCTGTTGCGATGGGCTCTTGTTCAGCTTGTTGCCCTAAGTCCTCATTTCTTATCCTCTTAGGCAATCTAATGCTGATGCTATGCAGCAAGAATTTGTTTACAAACACCTGAAACTTGTTTATCAATGCAGTTGTTAGTCGCCAGGTATCGGATCCATATAACAATACTATCTTGATATTTTAAGAGAAGATCCTCAGTTTTGTTTATAATGATAGGGAAGCTGTATGCCATACTGTCCTCAGCAGTGCGAAAGCATGTCTTGCTTTGCTTATGTGAGCCTTGCGTGCCACCGGTTTTACTATTAATGGTTACTAAGGTAATGATACTCTTCTATCTCTTCCACTGCCTCTTGTCCAATGTTGACTGAACCTTCTTGTTTTTGGCATAACTTACCAGGAACACTTTGTGCAGAAGTAAAACCACTAAGTTACGATTTTAACAAAAAATTGACCCAAAGCAACAAAATCGTCGTGACATAGCCCCCTTAACAAAATTCAAAGGAAACTGTTCATTAACAAGATGTTTCTGAGTCATCTTAAAACATCTAAGCCCTTAGGGAACTTTCGATTGCTCATTTATTAATAGCTGGTATTTTTTATTAATACCATTTCGTGCAATAGACAATCGAATTTCGTTGTTTTACCTTCTTGATTACTTTCAATGACCTTCTTTTACTTTCTTATTACTTTTAATGTCTGCAAAGCTGTCAATATGTATACAAAAAATGGCCAACTGTCGTTGTCTAGCTTAGTGAATGAACGATACTACAATTCACCTTTTTGCTTTTTTTAACTTACATTAGCAAGATATTCCAATTAACAATTAGAATACGAACTCGAAATTTCTATTGCCTGATAGAATGACGAATGCAAAGCCCGAGTCATTCCATCCATTGGCGATAGAAATTGAGAGTGAGTATTCTAACTGTTTTAGTAGAAATCTCTGAAGAAGAAACAAAAGAATAACAATACTTTTTTTGATAAATAATTATTGAATTTATTCAAACAACTAATGCTGGTGATACACCAGCGACTATTCGTCGAGTGAAGCTGTCAAATTGATACTTGAAATTCTTTTTTTTCTTACCTTTGAGAGTTTTTAGACCATATTTTCTTGTTATTTTAGTTTTCTCTGGAATTGCTTTTGGAATAAGAGCGTTTAATTAATCTTCCGAAACGTCTTCTGAAAAGCGGGAAAAGGCCGCCATATTGAATTACTTGTTTTCATCCCCCAGACACTATCTATCACCTGATAACAGTATATCAGATTGCAGTATTTGCGATAGATAGTGAGTAGATTTCTACTAAAAGCACTTAGAGCTTGAAAGCTATCAGTTGTGTATGAGAGCAGGTGTAAAGCTGATAGCGTTTGACATGTTAAACGTTCTAGGGGTCCTGAACTTATTACTGAGCCAAGACCAGCAGCTCCCACTCCTATGGGAGATCTTAATGAAGTGACCTTTGCCTCGCAAGGAAGTTCGCCAGTTGTACTTATTGGTACTGGTGCCAGGTAACCATGAGATGATATTTTCAGTGTTATAACATAAATCCATTTCTGAAGCTATGGTAACCCAGAATAACCCATTTTCAAAGTCTGATCCCCTTTGTTGTAAATAACAATAACAAGAACTACAATGACTTTATGCACCTTGAATTTCAATTGTTTTATCTGTACATAATTATATTTTTCCGCTCTCTAATTCAGTTTTTGGGTTATCAATAACAAACCATTTGTATCTAATCTGCATCTCACATACCAAGTTTCGAACATAAAATCAGTGAATTGATAGAATTAGAGGAATCACCGTAAGTTCAAACTTAAGGGTTTCTTGCAAAAACCCCACCAGGGAAAAAAAGGACTGGGTTCTGGAAATATTGTACATCAACAAAACCATGTTTTGTTAAGAGCTCCTCATATTCTTTTTCAGACCTCTCCCGTCCACCTTTGGCAAAGGAGAGCATGAGTATGCTGTAAATTTGGCCCTGCCATGGTCCTCTCTTGTCATCATCAAGGATAATTTCACCGATCAAAATTCCTCCACCTTAGAAACAAAAGCATGTAGCAAATGATAATTACTTTCCCCTTCCTAGAAGGAAAATAATAGAAGGCTTATTCATTGCACGAGACAAACCTTCATAGAACAAACAAGTACATTCTTACGCGGCAAAACTCTTTCCCTCGGGAGTTACTTAAAATATAATACTAGCAAACATATGCTAATTTCTAGTAATTACTGAAGATGATCACACGGTCGAAAACGTTTTAAAAATCAAATATTTTTAAACTTTTTAAAACATTTTTAAACTTTTAT
>JAOBBB020159018.1:0-12397 GCA_025331005.2 Zoanthus gigantus
AATAGCCAACTCGGCGCTGCGCGCCTCGTCGGCTATTAGCTCATGTACGACTCGATTTCGTGGAATAATTGCTAAATGTAGAGGACAGATTTAAACAAGCTTTGTGATTGGCTGAATTAGGTTGGGGTAAGCTTTATATTTCCTTTGATTGGCTTAAATGACTTGTGTCCTGTACATGAAGTCAATCCTGAAAGGAATGAATAAATGTCATGCAACTGATATCTGATGTCAAGTTTATTATACCAGCGAATGACCAAGGAATTGGAGTGAAATGATCAAAATCTGGGGCAAGGTGACTTGGGGCGAGATGACAAAAGGGTTAATATCATTCAATTAAAATGATGCACAAGTCGTGTTTTGTGTAGTTCTTTTTTCATATCTATAGATACATAATTAGTCTATATCTTTATGTACAGAGAGAAATAATTTTGTGTGCAAAACTACTTCTTATACAAATGTGTTGTTAAAATTTTGTTGCACAGCAGTCATACAGTATGCATGTGAGTAATTTGGTATGATTTAGTTATAGTCAGAAAAAATGGAAAAAACTTGTATTTATCATTTAGTTGTTATATTTATTTTGAAAGGCTTCAGACAGTAATGAAATATGCTTAGATGTCATTTTTTTGTGCTATGTTGAGTGATTTCTGTACAAGCTAAGGCAATTTGACATGGGTAAATCAGTTCATGGGCAAGTTGACTTGACACCCAGGTTCTGTTCCATGACTTGCTAGAGAAAGCAATAAATACCAACTCCTTTATTTCCTTCGTTCAGTTAGAAAATTAAGATGAATCTGAATGGTTAGATGACAAAGAAACATAAAACTTCTTTTTTTTTTCTTGCAAAAACATTGTGATCATTCACCTAGAAATTTTTGTTTCTAAAATTGAGATATTTTTACCTTTCTGTTTTCTTCTAGGTACCTTCAATTACCACTGTTTGTATTGATATCACTAATAATGCTGCAATGTCAGCAGTGATCGAAGAGCTTGGTGAAATCCATTTACTGGTCAATAATGCTGGAGTTTCAGTTCTTGAACCTTTTCTTGAAGTCAAAGAAGAACATTTTGACAGGTATTTGCTTTATTCATTGTTGGTGACTGTCTGTCTGGAGGCACGATAGAGTTCTGTGCCATTATTCAGTCTGTTGTTGGATTGTAGCACCTACTGTCAGTGGTATTACAGCAAGAGTGATTTGTTAGGCATTTTTCAGGGCCTTCCAGAGTGCAGCAAGTACATGTACAGTATTCTTCCTTGCAATTGAAGGGTCTAGTGCAAAAACAACATAAGTGACTTTTGATGAAATGCTAAATTCTCCCAAGGGTTATGAAGAGATAATGAGGATAATGTAGGGAGAAATAAGAACTTGATCAAAATTCTTTTATATCATTTTTCTCTAGTACAAAAGCAATGTGACTTTGTATGAAATGCTGAATTCTCCCAAAAGTTATGAAACATAAGAGGGATAATCTATTTAGAGTTGAGAACTTCATCAAACGTCACTTAGTCGTTTTTGCACTAGACCCTTCAATTTAGCAATGTGGCTCTCTTGACAGAAACTACTGGCTCAAGTTCAGTAATTCATGACTAAAAAATAGTCTGAGTTCTGTTTCTCTACCTTGATAAAGATAGCCTTGACAGAGTTGCAGATGGTATCACAGATGTGGTTATTGTCCTGGCTGTGTTTATTTAATATATGGTTATCCTTTTTGCTTTGAACAATGGATTTGTTGGTTTGAAGATGCACCTTGCAACGAACCAGTGGGTTGTCAGTTTGTGGCATTCAATGCTGAGGTAGCTGCAAGTAATAAGAGCACTGTTCAGGGAGGATCTTTGAGTGATTTATAATGAAATCCAGTTGGTGTCAGTGACAGGATCTCTGGTGCCACCAGGATACCCCTGTGATTGGGGTTGGTGTGAAAATTGCTAGTTATGCAGAGATCAAGGTACAATGTAAGAGCATAACTTAGCAGTTTCTTCCCACTCTTGTTTAGCTTACTGACACTGAAGTGGTTGATGCTGTGTTGCAAGGAAATGCAGTCAACTTCTTCTCAGGTATTAAAGTTGCCTTGCTGGAACAGGTGTTCTGAGGTAGAAATCACTCTGATGGTGTAGTCAATGTAAGCTTCTCGTACAATACATCCTTGTCTTCAGGAGAATTAAATGCTGGGAATGGGAGCATAAATGGTCAGGATATTCACTGAGCCTAAAGAGGTTGAGAAGTGAAGAGAGAAGAGTCTGGTTGTGCCTTTGGATGGCAGTTCAGCTGATGACAGTAGAGTGTTACTCACTTCACATCCAGTTACGTCATGCAGTTGATACTTCTGTTTGATGGGAGTCAAGTCTCCTGCAGCGAAGTGGTCTCAGTATTGAGCACCTTCAGTTCTTGGTGTTCTTGGATCCATTTTATTCAATTTATTCTTTTTTTTCCTATTTGTTTTTATGCTGTCCTATAATGATTTTGAAAACTATAATAGTGTACATCTATCCCCACTCCCACTTACATGCTAAATCCTTCAAAATAAAATTAATATATATATATCCAGTGGCCCTTGGGGCCAGCTCCGGTTTTTGTAGTGTTAAATGGTTGACAGTCTTTGACTTCCCCTGGATGGGACACTATAACTGTAATACATCATCACAGGTGAGCTCCGTGAAAAGCTGGTACTCTTTTTTCTGTTTATGCAAGAATAGGAAACTGAGTCACCATTGGCTGAAAGGAAATCCAACAAATGTTCAAATCTTGACAAAGCCGAGGCATGAACCAAGGAAGGCATTCCCATAAACGTCCTCAGTTCTAGGGGTCAGAGTTTGATACCATAATTATAACCAGGGGTTTCATTAGGTTTAGAGCAGGAGGGCATTTAGATTTGGCACTCATGCAAAGTTTATGCAAAGCCTTAAAAATTTTTTAAATCTATACCGTAGTTGCCTGGTCCTTAATGAAACTCCTGCATAAGAACCTTGTTATTTAGTCTGGATAACTGTGTCCTTTCTTTTTTACATAAAGCATTGTTGTTTTGCATTGCAGACCTGCCAAGCTTCATGCATTTTTGGTTTCATTCTTCCCTGATTTTTTTTATTTTTAGTTTCCTTTTAAGTGTTTTTTCACAATACACTATTTTCGCGCTATTTGACTGAGTACTGCAAAAAATATTCAGACAACTTCACGCCCAATTGTGTGTTTAAATTTTGAGTGCAGGCTGGGGACTAGTTACTAGTAATTACAACATTATAAATTGAATAGTCAACACATGTTCACAGTTTTCCAAATTCTTTTTTGGTTGCTGGACAGTGAATAAATTGATTATTGTTCATTTATTTTGTAGAATGTTTGCTGTGAATGTGAAAGCAGTGTTATTCACATCTCAGGTTAGTACAGGATCTGCTTTTAGTGCTGGCAAGAGAATTGTTTGACTAGTGATAGTATTTTTGAAACATTTTGCAGGATTTAAATGCAAATACAAAGCTGCTTGAATGTTTTTAGCGAGTCTCAAATGTTGCATAAAATGCAATTAAGTGTACTGCAACTCACCATCTATTGTTTTTTTGAGTATGACAAAGGATTAATTAGTTGTCTGAGTATATTTTTTACTGTTTGAAAACTGGAGCAGTAAGATAAATAATGATCATCCATTTCAGTATTCTAAACAATTTGCACAAGAACATGAATTCAAAACATCTCTGACATCAAGTAAATGAGATAAAAAACAAAACCAACTCCCTTGTACCCTTACCTACTCCAGTTGATGCACCAGCTCAGAAACTACACCAATAAACTTCCACACGAGCAGGAGCCCTTGCCAACTCTAATCCACTGTCATGGGTCGAGGACTGCTGGGCTGACAATTGGGCTGCCCACAGCAATCATCAATGCATGCCCCCTATTTGGTGTCCCCATGGGGCCTCAGGGCATCAGGATGCTGGATCCTGCAATGCATGCCTGGCTGGAATCCCAGCTACCACTGTGATAGCCCCTTTTACCACAATCAAATGAACAATGACAACAAAGACTGCATAAACCTACATGTTCAGAGGTGCAAAGTTCCCATACTTATTTCTAGTTTTTTATTAATTAAATCAACTTCCCAAGTAAAGTTATTTATAAGAAGCTTTGAACTTTCCAACAAGGAAGGCCTAAAGTCAAAAGGATTTTGAGTGAAAAATAGCTGTCCTAAAGTTTTGTTGATATAAATATAACTATAACTAGTTATACTACAGGTGGCATCTCCCAAAGTGGAGGTGACTGATAATAGATTGAATTGAGGTGATGCTGAGATGGTGTTTACAAACACTTCAGTTTCTGTTTGATTTTTACCATTTTCATACCAGTTTCTTAATAGTGGTCCAAAATTGTTTGCACCAGTTCAAGATTGTTTTTTAATCAAGCATTGGATGCAGTTGTCCATAGCATACAGTACCTGACCTTACTTGATTTATTCGTCTGAATATATTTTTATGCTAATTCAAGTTTTCCAATATGATTTTTCCTTTATCATATTTTTTAAAAATATTTACCTTAATTTATAATATTGTCCAAGTCCTTATCGTATTCTAAATCTGCATTTACTTTTTTATAAGCTACAGTAATAATTTAGAATTGTAATCTCTACCACTGTTCTCCTTGGCTTCAGAAAATATTATTATAGTTACTGTACACTGCCATTTAAAAGACAAAGTCATGTGGTTTACATTTATTTCCTAATTCAGTTTTTAGTAAGCATTTACTGAGTACTTAAAAATTGAGGTACAGTATAAACAGCATGAAGCCAGGAAAAGTTATATTCTTTTTTTTTCTTGTGCCAATAGAGCTTTGTCATTCTTTTTAAAACTAATTTGATTTTCTTTAATATTATAATATTAATATTTTAAGAAATAAAAAGTATTCTTTTTCAAGTCCTCCTTAGATTTATTATATATTTTTATGAATAACAAGAGGCTACATAATAGCCTTACTTTTGCCCGCGGTTCTAAAAATTGATTCTTTGTGTGTTATACCTCTATGTTCCATAATAAAGTTCTTCTATACTGTATAATATAGAGTGAATCTCTTAAAAATGTGAAACTAATTATATAATTATGATTTCATAGGCCATTGCTAGGAAGATGGTTGCTGGAGGATATGGTGGCAGCATAGTGAATGTATCGAGCAAAGCATCACAAGTAGCACTGAAAAACCACACATTGTACTGTAAGTAAAACTTAAAGAGTTTTTTAACTTTATTGCTTGTTATAAATAAAACGAGCATTCTCTGATCAATCAAATCAATTAACAAATCATCTATTTTAATTTATTCTTGTGTGACTGTATATTTAGCTCTACAATCTGCAACTTGTCATTTTTTCCTACAAAGCTTAAAAATAATAAAGACTTGATTGATTAGAGAATGCTCGTCCTATTTTTGATATGTCTCTCACCTGATCGCAGTTCATTAATATATTGCTTATATTGCCAATGATTTGAGGTCAAATGCATGACCAATTGAAAAGTGTGCCAAAGGACACTTGATACCCTTCCAGAACTGTGCATTGCCAGATGACAAAAACAAACAATAATAAATAACGGATGACCTGTAAAAAGTTTGACAATGTAACAAAAATTATCAATTCCTTCCTTATAAGATGGGGAGAAAATGGAACATGTTAACTGGGAGTGGCCATTGTCTGTGAGGCTCCATGGTTTACTGCCCTTTGCTCTTATTATCCTGTTCATTGAGCAGTACTAGTTGCAGCGAGTTGTGTGTAAGCATCATGGGCCCGTCAGGAATTGTTCTCCCAGCTGTGAATTCTGCATTTTTGTGGCAAACTCAACATTTGTTGTTTGGTCATGATACCAACTTGTCACTTGGTCCACTAAAGTTCTAGATAATTTTTCACTGAACAATGGAGTAAATTCGTCATGTGTTGGCCCTTTGTCATCTTGGTCCCTGTGAAGGGATGCCAATGTCTACTTGGATCTTCCCATTGTTCATCTTTTGTCTGGTTGTGGCCTAGAAGGCCTAGAAAGCTCGGTTTTTAAGAACAAGACAAAGCAAGCCAAATGCCCTTGTGCACATACTATAAAAACTCAACTGTGACATTCCATTGCTTGTTGGAGGGTGACTTGGTATTCAAGCTAAATCCTGTGCCTGGCAATAGCATTACGTCCATTGTTTCTACTCATCAATGCAAACAGCAATCTCATTCTTACAGTATCAAAGGTCTTTACCTAACAATGTGATTACCATCCAATGTTGCAACCAACTGACTGCCAGCCGGTGTAAACAACAACTCATTGCATGCAATATCAAAGCTCAATCTGCTAAGAACAAAACTGCTGTAATTGCGATTATATTTGTGAACATACACATCAGACCTAGCTACTCTTACAGAACACTGGCTTACTGATCTTGATTCTACAGTAAGAGCTGAGCTTTGCCTGTATCCTAGATCACACAAGATCAGAGCACTGTGGTGGGGGGACTGGGATCATCTTTCATGAATTGCTGGATGTCAAAAAGATTGATGCTGGTGTAAGTACATGATATTCGTATGAATTCTCAGATAGTTAGTTACATCTGGCAGGTATAGCATTCGCATCACAATTATCTACAGACCACCCTACTCTGAGCGTCATCTTGTTACCACAAATTATATTCCTCACTGATTTCCCGGATTATCTTAAACCATTGCTGCTTTGCAAGGAATGGTTATTAATTATTCGTGGTTTTAACATCTAGTTGGAGGATTGTAGCAACACAGAAATTCCTTGACCTCTTAAACTCTTTTGTTCTCCAACAACATGTTAAACAATCATCACACTGTGAAGGCCACACACTTGATCTATCAATTACACACAAGTCAGAAACACTTGTTAATGATGAGCCAACGGTTGACCTATTTATAGCTGACAATGCTAGGACTGTCTCGACCAGGTCTCTCCAACCTAGACTGCTTTCATAGTGATATTCAAGCAAGCTCAAAGTGCTATGATAATCAGCATAATACTGCTGACAACTTGGATGTATATGCTCGTGAATACACTACCACCTTATTAGCACTGCTTGATTGACACGTACCACTAAAAACACGCAAAAGAGTTACCAGACCTGCCTTACCTTGGTACAATGAAATTATCGGCAATACTAAGCGAGAGCGTAAGAAAGCAGAACTCAAACGGAGAAAGATAAAGGCTGTCAGTGATCTGCTCAGGCCCATGCAAGAATTTTGCAGGGGGGATGCAAACCAAAGTTTTTGGGACCAGCCATGACGTCATTTTATCACAACTTTCTCATTTTCAGGACAGCATAAAAAATAATAAAATTTTGTGTAAAAATAACTTTGGGCTTATGGTGTTTTTGCTGGACTGACAAATTAGATTTTATTTTAATTTATTATTGAGATTGTTTTACAGGTAAATAAAAGTGCTTGAGCATTATGGTATCAAGAGATCAGTTCATGGCCGGATTAGATCATGGCTCTCAAATAGATCTTAAAGGGTAATATTAGATGAAGTTTATTCAGTCAAAGTCAGTGTGCGATCTGGAGTGCCCCTTGAGACAGTCCTTGGCCCCTTGATGTTCCTCATTTACATAAATAACATTGGGGAAAGCATAACGTCTAACTTAAGACTATTTGCTGATAACAGCTTACTGTATCTTGCAATTGAAACTCAAGAAAACTGTCTCACTCTTCAAGAGGACCTCAATAGATTATCACAATGGGCTTCTACTGTGAATGGTAAATGGCATTTAATGTCTCCAAATGCAAACCTCTAAGCATAACAAGGAAAAAGAATTCCATCTACTACCAATATACAATGAATGGCAAGCCGTTGGAATCAGTGAGAAGCCACCCATACCTAGGAATAGAGGTAACTCATAATCTGAACAGGAACAGCCATATCAATAACATCACAACTAAACCGAACAGATCACTCGGATTTGTCAAAAGAAACCTAAAAAGATGCCCAGAACAAGTTAAAGAGCAAGCCTACAAAACCTTGGTACTCCCCAACTAGAATATGCCAGCAGAGTGTGGTCACCGCATCAGAAATATCAGCTTGATAAACTGAGGCAGTGCAACGAAAGGCAGCACGTTTTGTTAAAAACTGCCGGGATAGGGAACTGGGAACTGTCACACACTTGCTAAAATAATTAAGTTGGGGCACCCTTCAAGCCCGAAGACAGAAAGCAAGACTTATAATGTTTTACAAAGCCATCCATAATCTAGTAATTCATAATCTCCCATTGCCAAACCACCTTATCCCATTACCAGCAAAAACCACACGGCAATAGCACCCGAAGAGATATTATGTACTGAACGCAAATACGAACAGTTAAAAAGGAACGTTTTTCCCAAGTACGGTCCAAATGTGGAACAGCCTCACTCCAGAAAATCCTAGACCAAGCAACTTTATCCAATTTTAGACTTTTCTTAGCAATTTTTGTTAGTGACATTGTTGTTTTAAACTGTTACATGCTGTTGTAAATAGTTTTGCACTGTACATTTTATAACTTTATTTGCGCTAGCACTTCACATATCCGCGTAATGGCTACCACCTTTGCGGATTAAAATTGTAAAAGCTAAAGTTTAAATCATAAGCACAGATTTTTTAAGGATTAATTTGAAGAGCTCATATGGCATTAAGCTGCCTCATTAAAAAATTTTAAGTGTCTAATATGTTATTGTCTTTCAAATTTATAGGTTCAACTAAGGGTGCATTAGATATGCTAACAAAGATGATGGCACTTGAACTTGGACCTCAGAAGGTAAAAACGACAGCACTCAACAACTTTTCTTTTTATCTCTTCAAACAATATTACAAATTAAAATGAATTTCTTCAAAAGTTTTGATGTATTGATTTATTTAATTTACAATTGCATGAACATATTATAATCAATTATTTCAAATTATTTCACCTTTCATGACCCCCTTGTCCCAAATATAAAATTTGGCTACCACACAAACAAAGCAGATAGGTACATCTTTATTATGGAATACAGTATCTCTGAAACAGATTTCTAAACCTTAAAACACTTTTAAAAAACAAACGTTTCTCAGCAGTAACTAAAGATTTAGTTAATGTATATTTTATGAAGTAAAACTGTGTATGTACAAAAATTAAACGATGAGAAGGTCAACAATTCAAAATGCCGGCCATTGCAACAGCCTCCAATCCTATTTCATTTTAGCAAACTATATTTTTTCACACAAGTTTTAACTTCATTTATCCAAAATACAGCCATAAAACAGAAGATAATTAAAACAGACGGAGATTTTACACTGTTATAGAAACTAAAACCTTCAATTTAGAATTTTTTATGCCACTCTTGAATGGAGCACCCTGTGAAGATGAAGGCGGCATTTTGTGAAACCATAAACATACTGTTGTACTTACAGGGCTCCTACAGATTGTTAATACATTGCATTGACTGTGTCATGTCATCACTCTAAATCTGCTGTTGCTAATCAGAACTTTTTTGTCAATATTTGGTTAGAAAATTTATAGATTTTTGTGAAGGTGTGATCTTAAAATGTATTGAAAAATTGGTCTTAAAATTTTTGACTTTCAGCATTTAAAAAACCTTGTAGGAAACCTGTACTTAATAGATACACCCTTAGTTTTTAGTTCCTTTTAACCACTTCATTTAATATAAAATTATTTGGATAGTGCTTGTATTTTGATTGGTCTACAAGTTGTCTTCATAGCACTATGAAGCATGAAAATGATGTGAGCAATATTGTTGGCTCTGTCTCCAAGTTGTGAGAAGTTAGTTTTATGAAAGAAATTTAAGTATACATATGTGTTTCAAATATCGTCTTTCTCTTTGGTAAGATGGAAAATAATAATTTTATAAAAGAAATAAAATATGTTCTCCTCGACTTCATAGCCTGGTGAAAACCTTGGTAAATTTTGTGAAAATTCTCGAGCAGGTGAAAACTGTCAACTGCATCTCAGGTTTTCACTGATCTGCTCTCAAATTCTCCCAAACGTTCATCTCGGTTTTCACCAGGCTATGAAGCCATGGAGAACATCCGGGCAATTTCATTGTGTCAGTTTCAGGCAAATTTTATGATGTGAAAAGAAACAGTTTCTCTTTATTAGTTTAAACATGGCCTTCCTGTCCAAGGTGATTGTTTAGTTAAACGTAGATACCAAGTTCTTTTGTATTTTTAGACAAGCAATCCATGACAGTAAACTTAATGGTATAATTTATTGACTTTCTATTTTATTGTTTGTGATAACTAAGTTAAAAGCCTGATACTTTTCAATTGACTTGCTTATTTCTAGTCACTATGATATTGCACTTTTGATATCTTGATGTTGCTATCTTGCTGCATCATCAATTTCCAGGTGTCTGGGTACGCCTTCAGAGGCCATATGGAAAGGTGTCAGTAACTTCCCTGATTTCAAAGACAGTTTTCCAATATGGAAAGGAAGTGGGTTAAAAAAGGCAGTGCCATACTTAGATGATGATGGAATTGATGTTCTTAAGGTAAGTTTCGGAAGAAATGAATAAAAAATATTTTCTGGGTTTTAAGACTATAATTTTTATTAATTTTCAGAAGTAATATCTAAACAATAATCATTCATAACAGCGTCTTGTTAATTGAATACAATTTTGTCTCAACCCAAGTTCATGTTATCAAATACTTTTCAATGGTTAACAGTGTAGGTTGCATTGCTTTATCATCATTAAAATAAAGTAGTGTTAAGATCCAAAGAATAATTGGGGTCTGGGATTTTGGCCAAAAGGATTAATTTTTGGTTTATGAAAGTGACAGGATTTTTTTGGGTCACTTTTCAGAGTACAAACATTGATGGATTTTTGTTGGTATACTAAATATAGTAGGGATTTTCTGGGGCAGACAAATTCTAAAGTTGGGATTTCTTTGGGTATAAAACATAAACCTCTGTTGGATCTCCCATCATAAAGGAAGTGAGTGGAGCCCTTGTGTTAAGATGCTATCATTTTGAGTTCTTAATACCTTAAGAATCATCAGAGCGAGTCCTATAGACTAAGAGATGATTAGATCATGCATATATTTCCAACTTGCCAATGCACATTGTTGCTTATAATCTGCAGGATGTGAAATTAGGAAGTTTTCAAAGCAACTGGCTTTGTTGGATTATTGACTTGGAATATTTTTTTCAGCTGGCAAGCAGTTCATATTCCATGAATTGAACTATAGTACATGCTTAATATAATTAGCACTTATAATTGATATTAATAGGTTACTTCTATCAGAAGCATACAGACACTGGGTGTTTGAGGGGCACCATAACACTGGGGGTTATTTCAAACCCCTTCCCTTCCTCCCTTCTTTATTCCTGAACCAGTAACTAAGGCTATGTATGTTGATGAAACTTGGCAGAAATATTCACCATCATCATACAACATTTTAATACAAAAACAGATTACATTGACATTAGCACTTTTATGTGATGTTTTCAGATTGTCCTAAACTTGGCAAAATTATGTATTTATGTATTTTTAGGTCAAAAGTTTTTTTTCCTGAGCCTTCAAGAAACTACCAAATTTGAGTTAAATTTTGTTGTACAGGGCTCCCGCCAGTCATCAGTCATTAAAAGTCTTTATTTTGCTTTTTGACCTTGTTTATTACCATGATAAGTCTTTATTAGCAAGACTTTTCCTCTTTCTGTTTCAGTTTTGTATTAAAATATTGGTCTTAAATTTTTTTGACTTTCATCATTAAAAAGTCTCCTGAGTCTTCCCGAGCTGCAGACATCTTGTTGTAGTAGTTAGATCTTTCTTTAAATTACATTTAAAAATGCTGACATCAACAGAAACTTGTTTACATCATCAGCTTAACTTTAAAAATTATTTGCCTAAATTTTTCCAACCAAATTAAAGTTTTCCTAGTATTTGAAAAACTCAAAACTGAGAAAATAGTAAATAGTTGTGAATAAAAGGTTTGCTAATTCCATCGTTTCTGATGTCAACTGCACTAAAATCACCTTTTTGGGCTACCTTGGCAATGGTCACTAAGTCCTTATCAATGTGAATGATTGCTAGGCAACAAAAACTTAATATAGACTGTTTAGATCAATTATATTAGGTGATATATATCCAGAAAAATAAGTAATATAATAACAATTGCAGAAAAGAAATTTCAAAAACAACAATTTTTACACGGCCAGTTCAGAACTTAAACGAACATTTTTTTGAATATTTTTTAGCATCTTCTACCTGGATAAATCTTAGGGAAAGTCAAAAAGTTTCAGGTTAAAATTCTTATCCGTTCGAAAGTTATCTAAAAAAACTGAGAGGACGTTATTTCAACCCTCGCTTCCTCAAGTAGGAATGGGTATGATGCTGTTGATGGCCTTTGGAGAAAGGCCGAAATATACAAGTTTTAAAAATGATCAATCTTCTCGTTATTTTATTTAT
>JAOBBB020159106.1:0-5000 GCA_025331005.2 Zoanthus gigantus
AATGCATTGCCTCCTCCGACCCTCATCCTACCCCCTTCCCATTTACTTAAAAATTGGGAAATGGATTCAAGAAGAAAGGTGGAAATTGCTGCACTTAATATTGGTATATAGCTTTTCGTAACGTTCTCGTGGCAGAAGTTTTTTTTTTTAAATTTATATACGTCGTGTTGACTGTTTAATTTATTATACAGAAGTTTATCTCTCTTTTTCTTAAATTTAGTTGCACCTCAATCAGAGATCGATTGATTTGATATTGGCCAATAACGCTATAACGATATTTCGGGAATTTTGAGTTGTTATATGATGCGTCAGTTTTATATGATAACTAAAAGCTACGTCGTTGTTTGTAAAGAAACAGCACTGACGTTTCACATTAGCCCATCGTCGGAGTGAAGATGTTTTTAAGATCTTCTCTCTCTACATAAACATCGACACAATGGCTCACCCAATCTCTACTTATTTTACGCATCTCAGTATCATGAAATCTTCAAAATAGTTATATCTCATGAGAATATAGCTTCAAGAACGTTCAATAGAAAGTTGTATCTCAGTTATGCTTTCCTCTTTCTTGTGTTCTTTTTCCATCTTTCCTTGGCCAGAGTGAGTTAATGTTATTGGAGCCACCTCAATTTTCTTAACTGATCCCCCTGAATTCTGTGTGGAGACAAAGTAAAGCATTACTCCAAGATACAACTCAAGTAATCTTAGTGCGGTGTGAATTGCAAACCAGGGCCATGGGTCGGCAAACTTTTCATTTGACGTGACACCATACACCTCTGCCATGCCATAACACTGTAAGCCACACAGAACGAATCCACCTGTGGCAGTAGCCACACAAATCCGGAAGATAGATCTTGTTCGTTGACCGCGTTGTTTTGTTACTTTGTTCAGATATCCTAGTTTCCACCACAGCAGTAAAGCTATAAATGTGTAAAATCCCGATAAAGCAAAACCGAACATAACATACAAGAACTGGCATGCGAAGGCAATCCCTTTTAGTTGTGGGGAAAATCCAAAAATTAGTTCCCCTGCAAACACGAATAAAAAATAGGGGACAGTCACAAGGGCAATGTTTTTTGCTGTGTACCAGTTTTGAAATTTCTGTTTGAGCAGCAAAGCGTTTTTAAGTATCACAAAAATCAGCGCATATGCGGTGATGATGCAAGGGTGACCCAATCCCCAAAGGAATTGTAGTAAAGGACGTGGAAGAATTTTCCTCGAGTTATAGGGATCCACAAACATGGACACGCTGCGAGTGGTATTAAAAATGAAAAGTAAGCTTAAAACTATGATTTGAATCCATCGCTGCTTGTGGTTTCTGCTTTTTGCTCGTTGGGTTCGAATTAATACAAAGAGCACAAAAGCAGCTACAAGTAAAAATGCCGCTGCGATTCCATAGTGATGGAAATGCCACGCAAAACCCCATTTCTCTCTCGCAATCGGCCAGTCTGGTATTGGTTCGGCGGGTGCTTCGGGATTTGGTCGGTACTTCGACTCGGACTCGGGAATAGGCTCGTCTGTCACCAGACTAGTTTCGGTTGATTCATATGTTTCTGCCATCACCAATAGAACTCACGTTATAGACGACAAATAGACGGCAATTCTAGATATTTACTATATAGCTTGTTGAAAAGTATTCGCATTTGTCAACTACATCAGAAGTTATCTTAGTAAACTGACAACGCCGTCCAATTAGAATTGGTTTTCCGTTTAATTTCCAGATAAGATTTGCCACCAGCCAACTGAATGTAATGAAAAATCTGTTTTTAAAACCAATCTGTGAAAAAAATGAAAACAGAATTTAAAATGTATACCTTTTTAAAAAGTTTTACTTTTTCTGTTAAGTTACAAGCCTAACCCATTCCTTAGTTGTTAAGTCTTCCTCCCCCAGATTAAGCCATTAGCTATCCACAGTTCAAACAAGACTGAAGTGTAGATCAGACAAATTCCAGTACACGCTTTTTATGTAAGAAGCAACTATAAGAACACTCAGGTTGAGATTTGTCCAAATATTAAGAACAAGCCCTAAAGACGAGCCTAGAATGGAGTTTTTGTCAGATAAATTCCAATACAAGCTTTTTATATAAAACCGGGTTCATATGATTAAGCTGAACACTCAGGTTAGAATTTGTTCAAAAATGCATGAAAAAAAAAGCAACTAAAAACATTTCGAGGCGAAGGTTTCTGGTAGACACAATCTGGTATTTTATTGGGCTACTTTACACCGAAAAGCCTTGGAGTTCATGATTACTCATTAAATGGCAATTGTTTTTTACAAGTATAACATTTTATAACACTCGTTTTCAAGAGTGTTTCAGAATACACCTTGTTTATTCTCTAAAAGTATACTGTGTCTTCGTGTTTCTATTTTCAAAATCAATTAAGAATATTGTGTGAATTGCTGCCAAACACCGCATGGCTTTAAATTTCGTAGTCTCGAGCTTTGTTAAATCCAGTCAACTTTTCTGCTGTTGTTTCTAACTTTTTTGTAAATACGATAGGTTTTGAATTTAGCATAAGATTTACATCTTCCATGAACGTAGTTTCTTGTTGTTTATCACATGCAAGCGAAAAGACGGCTGTTTATTAAGTGACATTTTCATGATTCACTCAAGAAATTCTTGAAAAAAGGAAGAAAAAATATCCTAACCAGAGTATAAAGAAGGGTTTTTGGCTGGACCTTGTATTTGTAGCTTTTTTAATAAATATGTTTGGCTGCCAATATTGGTAGATGTTTTTACGATTCGGCCGTAATTTTGAAAGCCTTTAGGCGAGCGAAACACAATTCGACGACTAAAAATGAACTGCCTTTATTTTTCCATTTTTTGGTCCACCAGACAAAGTTTATATCCCACAATGCCTTGCGGCACCAGCTAATGTTGATCCACACTTATAAAATGTTTGATGAGCGTATGTTTCGAAGCTGGTGGTAGAGTTATCGTCGGAAATGTATAATTGTATAAACTATCAACGAACTTACCAGTGTACCGAAGTACCAAATGGACTTACCATGTACCCGAGTGGAAATAATAAATAAAGTTATCAGTGTACAAATACAAACTACAAAACAAGTAAATTTAGGTGCTGAAGACCAGGTCAGAGAAGGCTAATGTTGTTAATGTTGAAGGCTAATGTTCATCGACAATAAAGCTGCCATTTTGGATTTTAAGAAAAAAATTTTTGAAGAGCAAGTTTATGACTGTCATGTATGTTTACATGATTGTTTTAAACAAAATTTCCTTTGCCTTGTAATTCGTTGACTCTTAAAGTGAAATATAGATTATGATATTTCAAAAAAGAGCTCAGAATAATTTTCAATCTGAAACCAACACAAAATGCAGTGTCACTTTTTGTTGAAACAGATATATTACCTATGCGCGCCAGTACTATATATATTGACTCCTTAATACGACTTATGTATGACAACAAGATTGCCCTTTTAAATATTAATATTTGCGAACTTTTTCATTTTTCAAAACATTTCCATCAGTATAAAACTAGATCTTCGTCTAGAAATAACTTTTAGGTAAAACACTCCAGACAGTCAACCTACAGAAAAACCCCCTCTCTCGGATGGGTGCAAAAATGGGTGCTAAATCCCAGTTCATATCAGAGATATGCCAAAAAACTCTTTCAAAAGTGAAATTGAATTTCTTCTGCTCGACAGTCTCAAAACGCATGGATACTGGGTTGATTGATGGAAATGTTCAATTCTAGAAATAAGTGATTTCACAAACTTATCCTTTTCTGTTTCCCTCTCAATTGAAATAAATCATATATATTCATACAAAAATCATGATTTATCTCTTGAAATAAATCATACAAAAAGAACAGTAAAAACAACTTATGCTGCAAGGAAACGCTCGATATTTAAGTGTCGTTTTTATATAAAATCGGGTTTATCAATTCTAAAAATGTCACAGACTTGACTTTTCTGTTCCCCCCTCTTTTGAAATAAATCATACATGCACGATTCAACAGATTTGAATACAAACTTGTCTATTAGTCTGAACACAATCTTGTAAAAAATCAGACTGCATATCAGCTGGATAAATAGAATCCATGTTCTAAAATTGTAATGCTTATAAAACTTTCACAACCCCGCCTAGACTAGCTATATGGAGGGGGATGTTGTGCCAGAGAGAATTTATTTTTTCTTTATTAAAACAAATTGAAATTGAAATTAGACTTTGAAAGCAAGCGAGAGTTTGTGGTTTGCATTCACCTCCGTCCATTTTGCGAACGCTCATGAAAAAAAGAGACAGAATGTATAGCGCTCTGGTGAAATGTCTTTAGGGTCTCTGATCTCACATGACTTTTTGCCCAACTATCACCGTTCCTTACTGTAAGGTTATATTTTGCCTTTATCACAATGTTTTTCTTTACATTCTCGCCAATGAAGTATTAATTTGTGCTAGTTGTTGTGCTTCAATGCTTTCGTTTTGCTCAATATTACCAGAATTAAAAAGCTCTGGAAACAAGTCAAACTTTGGCAATTCGTCGTCTGTTGTTTCAAAAGGAGTAAAGAACTCGATATTTTCTGCCATATTTTACAGCTTGCGCACTGGACGGAAAAAAAACTTTAAAAACAACTTTTTCATTTTAATACAAAAACTGGTTAAACAGGGTCTCAAAGTGTCCAATATCGCTTGATATTCATCGTTATCTATTGGAGTTATTGTACGGTTGTGTGAACGTATTGTATAATATTAATGAATATATGTCCATACATTATATACAATAAACACTGGAGAATGCTACTAAAAAGGTGCTCTATACGTAGAGCTAAAACATAAAAATATAAACATTTACAAAACATATGGATACAAATTACTCGAGTTTCACGCTATAAATTATAATAGCGATCATCAGATTGACCAATTAGGAAACGAAGCTACTTCTATTTATGGTGGTCAATCCTTGATCAATCTGATGATCGCTGTTACAGCGTGAAACTCGAGTAATTTTTATCCATATATTTTGTAAATTTTTATATTTTT
>JAOBBB020159106.1:10000-12394 GCA_025331005.2 Zoanthus gigantus
GGTGAAATTTTGTCATCATCAGGTTCATCTGCTGTTAGTAAACATCCAGTTTTTTCAAACGACCTCTTGAAAAAGGTCTATTCTCTGCTTAATTCACTTCACACCTCCCCAGTCCATTTTGTCATCAAGATTCAAACTAATTCAGTACAATTTATTTTCCTATTACTTTAACTTTATGGTTATTTTGGGAAGTCAAACTGCATGTTGCATATAATTTTGTAAATTATTGTAATCATAAATGTAAATAAAGTTTGTCGTTGTTCTTACTAGTTGCTTCATATGTTGGTTACTATTCCTAATTCACACGAAAAGGCAATTTTTATTATATAAGAACAACTTTCAATTTTTCAGGCTGAATGTGTTCTTATGTACATGGTATCTTTTTGACCAACTTTCAGCCTGAGTGTTCTTAATCCAAGTGCTCTTATGTGCGGATTTTTACTGTATTAGATATTTAAACTACGACAAAAAAAAACTAAAACTAATATTTTATAAATGTACGTTTGTACTCTCAAAGGTGATAAAAATAAGTTCAGTGGTTTTTGAGGCTGGAATTTTTAAACCGAAGACAAGCAAAATTTAATATCTCGGCTTGATATGAGAGATTTTTTAAAAAAAGGATTGAAATGAATGTTTAAAGAGCTTATCGGCTCTCGTTTCGTGAGATAAAATTCACTCCTAAATTTAAAGTGGATGGAAAACTCCTTATCCCATACAGCAATGTTATAAATAGGTTTTAAATTACCTTTCTAGTGTAGAGTATTATATAAAGATTGGGAGAGAACTTGTGTTTCCGGATGGTCTTTACGCCATTATTTCATTGCCATTGACTCGACGATTACTTTAATATTTACAGATTAAGATCACCTAAAAAGCTCAGCATAACCGAACAATAGAGTCACAATTTGCAATAAATAATATTTTGGTATTCATACATTGTTCGACAATTGTTAGTCTAACGCTAGAAACATCAGCTGCTTACATTACTCAGTACATCAGCAGTGGCTATTAAATTTTATAACCTTGAGTTGTCTAATTTTATTTCTTTGACAAAACCGGTTTAACTCTTTAAACAACACCTTCTTACACTAATTATACGGAAAGGATAATCATCCTTACATTTTCTGATTAATCACACGCTGTAGGCTCACCGACGCACATCAATATATAACTTTTAAAAAACATATATATATATGTTGCTTTCTGACAGGTTAAATCTAATTAAAAAAATATATAATATTATACTATTTGTAATCTTACCTCAGCTTTCGCTTTTTCGAATATATTTTGTTTTCTGGTATGAAATCGAAACCAATTTCACATGTACAATTTCATGTAGAATTCGGCTCTTCAAAGCTGTTAAATTAACATATTCTAAAGCTGTTAGTCGACCTGCCACTCTGACTGTGTTGACATTTATCCGCTAGCAACTAGTGTAAAGCAGCTAAACATGAAAAACTAAGTTCTTTTCTCCTAGTTTTTGCTATTAAAAATCTCAGCTACTAACTCCACTTACATAATTGTTAAAATCATCCGAGCCAGTGTTAGCAACAGAGACGTCGCAGGTTTGACACAGTTACGAATAGATTAAGCTGTTAAAAATTGTTTCCTAGCGGTAGTACCACCTTTTGATAACTTTAATAAAAAATTTAATTTAAAGCTGTCTTGGCCAAATTAAATATTTATTTTAACATGAACTTATTAATATTCTAGTTAAAAATACTAATATTTCGGTTAAAATGTTTGTTTACTGCGAGACAAGTTCTGGTGATCCTTCACTGAATAGGCCTGTACAAAATAACTGTTGTTTTTTTTTCTAGTGTCAGTAACAAGATTTCTTATCCTTGAAAATCCAATTCTTTTTTAACTTCGACAGTTTGTTCAAGCTTCGGCTTCAAAACATCTCCAACAACAAAATTAAAAGCCTGTTTTTATGTCACTTGTGAGAATCAAGCACTAGTACATTTCGCTTTTTAATTTTCTGATAACTTTGGCCTGAAGTTGTTTTTAAATTGTTCTAAATTTACTAAATTGAACATCCCTTAATCATGAGAATTCTGTTAACAATATATTCATAATGTTTGGCATTTTGCTATTTTTTTAACTAAAAGATTAAAGTTATATTTGCAGTGAAATCATAAGCTTTCAAATTCTGGAATTTGTCTGATCAGAACTTCAGTTAGTTATTAGATTGTCAGTTCTTTAAAATACTTGGATACCGCTCAGCCTGCTTATCCTTTTTTTAAAATTGGTTCTTATAGGTAGAGATCGATAGTACTGGAAATCCTGACCAAACCCGTTTCAGCCTGGGCTTGTAAATCTTACTTGTTAATTAGTTAGAGCTGCCTTAGAAGAATATGGTTAAGATACGTTGACAGGAACAAGGGCGTAGCC
>JAOBBB020159193.1:0-12390 GCA_025331005.2 Zoanthus gigantus
AAGGCTAGTTTGGTTTTCCTTACCCCAGTCTATTATGGTTTCTTTTACCTACAGGTTGACGCTCAAACTGCTATTCCTGAGTGGGAAATAATACCAGACTTCAATCCCAGACAAGTTCTGCTGAATTCTGTACACTGGGTTGACAAGGATGCCAAACCGACAACCCAGAACGAACATTTACCAAAAGAATATATTAATGACGTCATTTCCGGTGCCCTGCAAGGCCAATTGAATAACTTAGCATTCCGTGACCATCAACAGTTTGTTTCTGGGCGGCTCCACAACCACTATGATCGTCGGTGTGATATAGCCTTGCAGTCAGCTGAAGAGGCCCATGCAGTGTTGGATTGGATTAGTCATGGTGTTGATGTGTATGAATATTTCAGGCATTTCCATGGCTCTTACAAAGGAACTAATTATGATTCAGATCTTCCACCCCGTAAAATATTTCCAAATAACATATCCTGTAAACCATTTTGTGATTTTATCTCGCAAAGTATTATAGGGCGAATTACTTCAGGGGCTATAAGTGTTTGGGGCAAAGTTGGTGAAGTTGCTCCCCCTTATTTAGTGATGCCCCTCACAGTAGAGCCTTCGAAACCACGTTTGTGTAAGGATAATCGATTTTTAAACTTATGGATGGTTGACAAACCTTTTCACTTAGATCGCCTCACAGGGATTCCACGCTACGTCACAAACGATTCATTTCAATCCGTAACGAATGATAAGTCGGGTTACGATCATGTATTTTTGACCTCCCGGAGTCGCACTTTCTTTGGTTTCCGCTGGGGAAATTGGTATTTCACCAGCAACACCATCCTGTCTGGCTGGAAGCTTTCAGCTTATGTATATCACTCCACTGGCTCGTTAGTCTCACACTATTTGCGCTCCTTGGGGATTCCTTGTTCCTTATATATTGATGATACCCATTTTCGGCAATTACAGCTTCCCCACTCCCATCCCAACCCCCCCCCCCCTCTTACACCTTGCTCAAGCGGCCTTGTTCGTGGCATGCTTCACACTGACCTCTCTTGGGTATTTTATTGGTCTGCAGAAGTGGATACTCTTTTCACGTCAGGAGGTATCCTACCTCGGCTTCATTTGTGACTCGGTTAAACAGGCCTTCACTCTGATTCCCGTTAAGAAAGCTAAATTTCTGGCACTGCTACGTGGTATCCTTCAAAGGGATATCATAGAGGTTGTTGGTTTACAAAAGCTGGCTGGTAAATGTAATTCAATGTCTCTAGCTATCCCTGGTGCCAGGCTATTTACAAACGAAATGAATCTTGCTATATCTCAGGGACTTCGCTCATCAAGGCCTGTCAAGATTTCACCTTCTTTATGCTCAGAGATGCAGCATTGGCTTTTCCTGGAAAATTGGGAAGGTCACCTTCCTTGGCTTTCAGAGAGGCACTCCCACACCCAACTTTGCACTGACGCATCCTCTTTTGGTTGGGGTGGAGTTCTAAGTCCGGGTACGATCTCGGCTTCTGTTTCGGACTATTGGGGTCCAGGGCATATATCCTTGGGCATTGCTCCCAAGGAAGCCTTTGCCTTGGCTAATGTGCTTAAATCTTTTAGAGCTCATATTTCTAACGTATTCACAGACAGTGCGGCTCTTATTCATGCTTTACCGATGCAAGGCTCAAAATCCGAGCCTTTGTTCAACGCTCTCAAGGATATATTTGCTGAATCCTTAAGGGGTAATATTTTGTTGAATTTGCATTATGTGCCTTCTTTACAAAATCCAGCTGATGCACCTTCGCGTCGCTTATCTCGAGCAGACTCAAGCCTGGCTCTGCCTTATTGGAAGCGAGTACGGGATGAGTTTGGTGGTCAAGAGGACTCTGTAGATCTCATGGCCTTACCTCCAATGTTAAACCAGATTTGAATGGTTTACCTCTACCTTTCTTTTCCCCCTTTCCCTACCCTTCTTGTAGGGGCGTAAACGTTTTTGCACAGTCCCCTCTGCGTCATCCTGGGAAGATTTTTCGTAACCCTTACGCGTTCCCGCCACTAGTCCTCATCGGACATCTACGTTTTCTGCAAAAGTTTTCCATTTCTTGTACCTTAATTCTTCCTGATATTTTTCCAAGAAAATATTGGTGGCCTCTCGTGACTTCGAGGGCCGTTGCTTCGTTTAAATTGGCAGCCAAAGGCCAAGGTGGTGTGCTGGAAGTCCCTTCAACTTCTGGTTTTGAGCCCTTGTCAAGCCTACCCTGGGATTTATGGGTTTTTAGACTTTGATATTAATAATAATAGCTTTATTTATTAACTTAAAATATTAGAAGTTGTCGTTTGATTTAATTTCTTAGGCTATTAAGTTTTATATGTCACATGTTTTGCTAATAACGATCATAATGGTTGTTTTAACAATTGTTCTTTAGGATCTGCCCTATACCGCACGTCTTTTCGTTCCGGCGGTTTCTTGTCCATCCTGTCAACACCCCAACGACTACAATTTCCGACTTTGCCAAATGTGTGGATACCAACACACGCATAAAGCACCCCTACACAACTCTGACTATTGATTAGGAAAGATCGACGAGCGGATCAAGCAACTGAATAGCTCCCTTCTCGCCACCGCCTATGCTAAGCAAAAAGGGTCACTTCGAAATGAGTTTTAGACGTTTTTAACCGCCTTGCCAGGTGCTAAATCGCTGCTCACGGCAACTCCGGTTGCTGTATGCCGGTTTCTTGTATGGAAATATAAGAGTGGCAGAACTCAGGTATATGTGCAAGGCTACTCCAATTTAGGAAAGCGTGGTGTGAACTCTTCCTGCAGTTGCCCAACTCACCTCACATATGGCACTATTGATTTGCATATTCGGAAACTACGAGCCATCTTTCACTCAGCGGGGAGACAGGGAGAATGGCAAAGTGCCCTCTACTTGGGGAATCCTGCTTCGTCTGACGAGGTCAAGTCTTATCTGAAAGCCGTCACTGCAGAGCAAATCAAGGTGGGGAAAACACCTAAACAGGCTGTACCTCTGTTTTTGCCGAAGCTCCACACGATTTCAAGGCACATTAATAGCAAGATTACGGTCCCTGAAAATAAAGGTACAGACCTTTATGTTTTAGCGCGCGACCAAGCAGTACTGAAGGTTCTGTTCTTTGGAGGAGATCGTGGCTCGGACCTTGGCATGGTGAAAACGTCGGAAATTCTCCGTTTTCCAAGTGATGGTTTGCTCTTTAACCATGTATGGTGGAAATCCCTTCAAGATGGGTCATCAAACATGTTTGGTATTCGTAGATACCCAAACCCTTATGTTTGCCCTGTCGCTGCTATTGAGTCGTATGTTGCAGTCTGTCAGAAATTGGAGATTGATATTTCTCGAGGTTACCTCTTTAGAACCACCAACTCAGAAGGCGATATAGTTGACAAACCATTGGTGGGAAACACGATTCAACAGCGCCTAAAACATTACTTTAAGGAAATGAACGCTGACGAAGGGGAATCCGTTCATAGTCTACGCGCAGGTTGCGCAATTACTCTAGCTTTGTCCGGAGCTCAGTTAGCAGACGTTATGGGGCATGTTGGATGAAAAAATAATCAGACAGCCCTATACTATATGAAACTGGTGGAAGTACTCAGGCAAGGATCACCTTCCTCCCTGTTGTCTTCCGAACATTCTCCTGCTGTTATAGACGTGTATAAAGATTTGAACTCTCTCAAAAACTTTGTTTTGGCCTTTCCTTCCTTTTAGTATGGGATAGTTAGTCTACCTTCGCATGCTTTGGTTAGAGAATAAATAAAGTTATAGCATTCTTTGGGACCTACGTTTTGGGCTGTTTGTTGAGTGTGAGTTATTGGATATGGCTGGTCTTGTGCGTATGCCCTTGCCGGCCCAGGAGATCGCCAGTTCTCCAACACTCACTTATAGGGGGGAGATCACTGGTAATAGTTTACTATTGCCAGCGGTCTCACCCCTATAAAAGTGAGGGACCTAATTAACATATCACTCTTCGGTGCAACTGCGAGAAGGTATACATTCTGTCCGATGTACCTGTGTTCTCCCCCTCGATCCAATATTGGTAGTAGATTTTCCCTACCTTCCCTCCCAGAATAAGGCTATGCCTTTATGGGAAAGTCGATCGCCAGTTCTCAAACACTCACTTATAGGGGGAGATCACTGGTAATAGTTTACTATCACAATCTGTCAGTATCTGATGAACACCAAATCGCCTCTTTTGTTACCGAATGTATTTATAAAACATAAACCTATTATGTTAAAAAAAACCATGCCAACTGATTTTAAAAGTCTTATAAAACTGTTTTGACCACCGCAGGATTTTCAAGAGGTTTTCAAGTAAGTGGTGAAAGTTCAGAAATAGACGCGAAAGGAGATAATATTTCTCTATTTGTTTGCCATGGTCTGAGTGGTATAGAGACCAAAGTCAAAGTAGGTGCCGAATTTAGTTTAAGTAGGTGGCAAAATTAGCCCGCTGCCGCTTCTTATTAAATACCCTCCCCAGCAAATGAACCTTTTGTGAAGGTCTTGGTCAAATTATCCACTCTTCTTCGTTTTTCAACAAAGAACCGAGCTAAAGTATAGTTGACTTGATTAGTAAATTTACCGGGTTATCTTGTACCTGATTGGTTTAGTTTGGTAAATTTACTGTTTCATGAATGATCGCATTACATTGCCACGGCATTTTTAACTGACAATTATGCTAAAAAAACTCTGGTTGAACTTTTTTTCAAGACCTCGGTCAAATTATAATTCCTTTAATGATCAGACTTCAATTTCTTGGCGCTCTCAAATAAATTCTGTTTGCTGTTTTTAGTCTCTTTCCAAAAATAAGCGAGCTCTTAATGTTATTTCACGTTAGGTAAATACAAACTTGCTGTCAAGCTTGATGACAAGCTCTTTTATGTCATGCTAATTGTAGTAAGAATGAAGTGTGACAGATCCATTTCTGGTTAAGCGCCAACCCAACATTTGCCAGATGCTTTTTAACAATTTTCATTTTGTGTCCTTTTTCGTAATAAAAAAAAAACGAAAAACAGCACATAGTGGTTATAATATGAACAAACGTGAAAAAATTATTTTACTTATGTATTACAGTCGGTAGTTTTCTCAAACTCGTGAATATGTGTTTTGAGCATTAGTAAATTTACTGCAAGCCAGTGCACAATTGGCTGGTTCCAAGTAAATTTACTGTTCTATAATACTCTGTCAAAACTGAACGCTGATTGGTTAAAGCCAGTAAACTTTTTACTCCATATTAAAAATGACCGCTCCATAGTGTTTGGAGCCTGTGTGTTTTGATTTTCATTCTACTTCTATTTTCATATTTAAAAAAATTGTAAGATTAGTTTAAATTTAATTTTGATTTCACTTTTACTTTCATTTTCATTTTACTTTTGTTTACATTTAAAAATGTTTTTAATTTTTTAAATTTAATTTTATATTAAGTTGAATTGAAAACTAATTTAACTTGAATTTTTTTCACATTTCTTTTCAAAATCTTTTTTAATCTTTATTTTTTCAATTTTCAAAAATTGTATTGAAAAAACGAGTAGCAGCCATAGGGCACAATAGTGATCCACCGTATCAAAAGCCTTTAATAAGTCAATAAAGATACCACACGAAAAAGACCCTGCATCCATATTAGACATAATTGCAATAGCAATGTCAAGTAACACTTGTTCTGTTGAGTGACAATGTTTGAATCCTTACTGAAACAAACACAAGATATTTGTTTTATCTATAAAACATTTCATTCTTTTATATACTAGTACTAGTTTTTCAAAAACTCTATTAAAACAGGAAAGTAAAGAAATGGTTTTTTATTTATTTTGATCTGTTCCATCTTAAGATTTATAAACTAGTATGCCCTTTGCCATTTTAAGCTTGGTTCGATATATGTCAATAAAAACTGACTGTTTCTGGTACGATATGACTTAAGATACTAGATGCAGATTTAAGTATGCTGATTGGCCATGAATTCACCGAGATACTTGACCAAACCCATGTGTAACAGATAACATCCGTGGACTGATGAAGACTTGGGATGATTGGCATAAAAAGGCAAAGAAAACAAATGACCAGCTATCTTGGACTGCCTACAGGTATTTTAGACACAAAGTAAAATGGGAAATTAGAATTGCTGAACAGAAATTTGTTGCCAAACAGATCCTGAGGAATCCAAACAACACCAATAATATCTGGAAAGCAATTCGCTATTGCATCCCTAGTAAATGTACATCCCAGCAAATATTCAGTAAAAATAACAAAACCGTTGCAGACGAATTTAATCAGTTCTTCGTATCTGCTGGTCAGAGCACTGTTGATAAAATTACATCCTTGACTAATGAATGCAACCTAACACTTACCAGAAATATTTGCACCGAGACAATACGCCCTTTCTGACCAGTTCACACTGAGTAATATTAATTATAAACAGATAGAATGCATAATAACATCAATGCCTTCAAATAAGGACCCTGCCTTGGGATAGACAAAATTCCAATTCGTGATATCAAGGACTGTCTAAATCCAATGTTTCACGCAACTACATCTATTGTTAATGCATCCTTTCTAACATTAGTTTTTCCATCACAAAGGAAAACAGCTGAGGTTACACCAATTCCAAAAGACGGCGACCACGAACAGACAAACAATAGGCCCATTTCACTTCTACCAGTTTTATTTAAGGTTTGCAAAATGGTTATACATAATCAACTCACTTCGTATCTGTAATCAAATGACTATTTATTAAAGACTTAAAGAGGTAATAAGAAATAGCATTCGTGTGAAACATCTGTCATTAAAACACTCTCAATTTAGACACTCTCAACGATTTGATGACCATTGAAATGTCGAACAAAAACCTTCTTTCAATCCCACTAGAGCTGTGTCACTATGGTGGAATTACAGCCTGAGAGGGAGGAGACTGGTGAATCCTCATGGCCCTCATAATATAAAGAAAAATAAAAAAGACAACTTTGACACTGATTCCTATTCAGATTCTGAGTGATAACACTTTGGTGATTACTGTAATAGTTAACTGTTCAAGTTTATCTTTAAACAATAAAGTAAAACTTATTAAGTTGCATTGTTTTGTGATTTTATTTTATTTTATTCATAACTATTAACTGGGCGACCTGCTACTAAATATGGCGACCAAATTAAATTTCTTAGTAGCCACTTGGGCGACTAAAAGCTATTCCTCAATATCAACCCCTGTACATGCGTTCGACTTGTACACAAGTATATACGGTATTTTGCGCCCACTACCATTAAGCATATAATGAATGATCTTCCTTTCATAGCACAGAAATGCAGCATTCAGAAGTTACATAGATGATACAAAACTCATTTTTTATTTACTTCATTTGAACTAAAAGACAACCTGGATGCAATTACTGATTTGAAAGACTACCTGTTTAAAATAGAAGAATGGTGCTGCAACAACCTTTTGTTACTCAATCCTGGCAAAACCAAGTTCATGATATTTGGTAGCAGGTATATGTGTGCAAAATTGCATTTTCACTCCCTTCTCTTTATGGGAAAGGACATCATCCCTACAAACACTACTAAAGACCTGGGCGTGAATTTGGATTCTAATTTAACTTACAATGAACACAATTAAAACCACTTCTTCATGCATGTCCCACTTATTTTAACTCTTTGGCTTTTAGCAAATTATTTTATTGTTCTAATGTATGGGCAAATACATCGAAGTGTAACATTAATAAACTGCAGGCTGTACAGAACTTCACTTGCCGCATTGTGAGCGGCGCATGCAAATATGACCATGTTACCCCCATTCGTAAAGTGCTCAATTGGTTACATCCATTTCTTTGAGTCTTAAACACGATGTCCGCCCTGATAATTTGTGTCGAGAGCGACACAAAGGTTTGAAAGACGCCCTCAAATCTTTCTTGTCCGGGCTTCCATTGAATTCTGCTAACAACTTAGCAGCCAGGCCTTGACTCGTTTTTATCTGGTTTGACCAGTTTTTTAAAGACTTTGACCAGCTTTTGACTCGATGTTGTGCGATCCACATGTTTATTTTGGCAGCAATTTCTCAATCAAGTCAGTTTAACAAAGGTCATACAAAGCATATAACAACTCGAAAATGCCTTCTAAATCCATACAAAACACTTCAAGAATAGAGCAGTGGAGAAAGAAAATGGCTGAGGAAAAAAAAAAGAAAAAACAGAGCATATTATGAGAAGAATAAGGAGAAGAACATTACAAGTATCCAAAAAAAAATTGTGAACCGACAATTAAAAAATCGTCAACAATACGGAAAAGTGTAAAACAAATAACGAAAAGTAAAGCTTGCGGTCAAAGAAAACAAGATGCTCTGGAAAAGAAAGAGAAAAAAAGTCTTACAACGGGAGAGGGCAAGACGTTACAGGGAGAAAATGTGGGAAGCAAGAACATCCGCCAACGACAGCTTAGCGTCAAACAAACAAGAGCACTTTCCAAACTGCATGGCAAAGAAACAGGCATTGGAAAAAGTAAAACAAGCAATGCCCTCAACTCCAGAAAAAAAGCAAATCTTTTGCTAGAAATGAGCAGCAGTCCTCGAACCAGAAAAATACTTATAAAGAAAGGAATAATGCGAACTCCAGAAGATGCGAAGGAAGTTGAAGCACTAATAGCCATTGCTCAAGACCTCCGTGAAGGGCCGAGTGTCGTAAAATCTGATAAGACGAACTCCGGAAGAGCAGCCTACACAGCAGCCAAGTCTCTAGCTGTTTGAGAAAAAGTTAAATTAACCCTTTCACCACCCACAGGCCGCTTTTGCGGCTTGAAACATGCAGTGCCCAGAACCCCACAAGCCGCAAAAGTGGCTGGGACGATCGGTTGGCAACAAATGCTTGAAATCGAGGCTCTTTGTAAGAGGGGGTCTTAGTATTATCAATTGGCTTAAAAGAGTAATTCAAACAATGTTTTCTCATCGAAAAATGTTGGACGTTTAATACAAAGTTTCCGAGATTTTCAAGGAAAAAACGCTGCCGCGCGACCATCTTCCGCATCTCCATATTGTACTCAAGTGCATAGAGATTATATACCGTTTAAACTCAAATGGATTGGTTCTACAAAGTTTAATTTGTTACTTGTGCCAGCAGCGAAGCGCGGCACAAGTTTAGGTTTGCCCCGTGTTTTTTTTATTTGTGTCGCATTCTTCAGCCACTTGATGTAATACTTGATATACTGGACTGAGAAGTCAAGTCTTGCGTATACAGTCAGAACTCAATAAAATCAAAAGGTTTCACATTTTATCCACGAGCTGGCACAAGTATACGCTCCTAGAGCGTCTTGTTTTTGTCTAATCTCTGCCTGGTCATGGTTGGCGCAGTTGGTAAGATCTCTGTCTTCCAACCACAAGGTCCCCGGTTCGATCCCCGGCTCTGCCGAGATTTGAATATTTGTGCGACCTTCTTTTCCGTCTAAGCTAACTCAGCTTTCTATCTTCCCGGGGCAGGTAAATGAGTACCAGCGTTTGCTGGGAGCTAACCTGCGATGGATTAGTGTCCTGTCCAGGGGGAGTCAAACACTCTCATCTACTTACTAATACGGAAACCGTAGAAAATCACCGGTTCGATTGAGCAGTTAGGTTTGGAACAGGATTTTGCTAGCCTAGCCATAATAGGAAGTAAAACCTAAGACCATGAAACAGAGTAGACCCTTTTCAAAAATGGCGGCAGTTTTAATATTCTCTTGTCTACATTGAAATTAGCCATACTAGCCTCGTTCTTGCGGTTGAACTTTCAAATGAATATGTTAACCAAACGAGGCTGGTAGGGCAAATTTGAATGTATAAATTTAATATTAAAATCGCCGCCATTTTTAATAGGGTCTATTGGAAGTAGCATTTTTAGGTACAAACACTTACTGATCATTCAAGCTTATTAAAGCCTGGTTACCTTTGCGCCCTCATCTGCGTAGCAACCACATAGTACAGGAGCGTGCAGGGACATTGTAACGTTATGGTGGTGATGGTGATGGTGGTGATGGTGATGCTGATGGCTTGGCTCGTTGTAGTCATAGAAACCATGATGGTTATGTGCATGTTGATGCACTAAAGCGAGGCTAGCACATTCCAATATCCCCTCTTTGGCAAGGTTATATAGAACTGTATCCACGGTACTAGCCACTGAATTTGGTAGAATGGCTTCTAGTACATTTCTAGAAAACGATATCCCTAAAATCGAGGCGCACTTGAGAATCAGTTGTTCTCCAGGTAGCATGCGGTCGACCCGTGTTAGAACCATGTCTTTTACGGAGTCTGGTACGAGAAGTTTAGACAAATCCATCCCAGGAGCTATTATGCATACTTTCTGTGTGTCCTGAGGCATAGAATTCTCCGCAGCTAACACAAAATCTTTAGGATCAAAGTCATACCTAACAAAAACGGAAGCTTCCTTGATATCTTCTAAATCATCTGGTAGAAGACTCTCTCTCCGCGTGTACGGCTCACTGGAGGAACTAGCCAAACTCTGACGGCGGCTTTCGGGTTTCCAGAGATCCTCCGGATATTCATCAACTTCCATTATCACTTCTGTATTTGAGTTAGCACTTATAATTAGAGAGGAACTTCGTTCTCTTGGAAAAGAAACCATCTTCTTTTCTTGGTTTGCTGGAAGGCTCATTCTTCTCAAGACAGCAGTTCTTAAATTTTTACCAGCAAAGTCACCGTAACTTGGAGTAGAGGATAATTTTGGGAAATCTTCTTCATTGTCCATGGTTATTGATGAGGTTATCGATTTTATACTTGATGAGAACAAATGACTTCCCTTAAATTGATTCTTAATTGGATCCTTGTCGTGTTGTTTAAATGCTTCATTTTTGGTAACAATCATTATGTTGTTACTAATTATCATATCTTTGATTAGCTGTTCGCACCAAGATGCTACTCCGTGACTTTTTTGTCTCAAAATGGCGTCGAGATCTTTTGGAATCAACATCACGTCCATAAACTGACACGCAAGATCGCTCATGACGTTTTCAGGCAGGCCACCTTGAGAAGTAATTAAAGGCAACTGTGGATGAGTCATGGATACATTAAACTTGAGTTATTTTGCAAATAGTTAAATTTCCTTTTACAGCAAGACATTTTTGGATACAGTTTAAAGGACTTGGAACTATTTTGAACGAATGGTGTTTGGTGAAAAGTCATAAGGTTTTATTTTGATTCTAAACTTAAAAAAGAAACTTTTTTATAAAATGTGACTTCAGCAGTTGCGTCGTACAAGTCAATTTGCTTCTCGAGTTGCTCGTTGATGCATTTGCCATTACTTCGTTAAGTAAATAGGAAAGTCGATATCAGTTGGTCTCACGTTGAATTATCGATTTTGTTTACATCTGAGTGAATGACAAGTTTGCATATTGTGTCAACACGAACATTTCGTCTATAGTTATTTACGTGAGTTCCTGTAGCTCAGTGGGTTAGAGCGTCTGACCGGTAATCAGAAGGTCATGGGTTCGATTCCCGTTAGTTTCTTCTGAGAAAAAGAAGCTTGTGTCAACACGAACATTTCTTCTTTAAGTTTGCATATTCTGACGTCCCATAGCGATACTCGTTCCTACGCTTCGCATATCCACGACTAAAAACAATATTGAGTCAATGCAAAATTGTTAAAACATTCTCTCAGCATGGACGTATTTACTAGCCAATCAACGGTCCAATGCCCCGGCTGTAACGTTCCCGTGGATCAGATATATTTCCTAATAAACTTGTGAATTTCTGTACTAGTACTACAAAAAGATTAATGGACCACCTTCTGGTGAGACTTGACGCTTTTAAGAACAGGAAAAGATTTTTTATTTTATAAGAAATGTTTCAATCGATCATCTTCAAGTGGAATGAAAATAACAATGGGTTGTTAGTTTGTTATCAGTAGTGAAAGTTTTTTATAATGCGCTCTCACATGTGCAATGGTAAGTCTAAAGAATTCCGGCAAAGTAAAAAAAATGAAAACAAAAAAGTTGAAAAATGAACGATTACTTAATCTACAGATTCGGAAAAACTAAGAGAAAATGAGGAAATAGAGACGGACACTGAGGGCGTTGGCTTGGATATATCAATTCCTGTAAAGTTATTTTTATAGTTTTAGACCGAAACTGAAATAGGTTTTCCCGGACGTTCGGATAAATACCTCGATCTGAGGTTAGAGTTAGCGAGTCATATGAATCCAAAAAAAATTGTGGAGCATTTTTCTCACTGAGTACCTTGTAAGGGTAAGTCCATTGATTGCCTGACGAAGGAATTCCACGCTAAATTTCACGCGAAGAGCCGATATCGCTTGAGTCGCTTCAAATATAATTTGGTGCTCAGCTGCTAGCGCGTGTTAGTATAGGTAATAGGACTCCATGCTGTCCAATTAAGAAAAAATTGGATGAGAAAATTCTGAGGAACTCTAAAAAT
>JAOBBB020159276.1:0-12390 GCA_025331005.2 Zoanthus gigantus
AAACGTGTAGCAACCATTGAACAAAAGATAGCACAAAGGAGAGAAGCTTTAAAATCTTTTAATGATAAATGGAGTTGCATTTTAACACGGATGCCTTTAAATGATATCTAAATCACCAGTAGTTTCTTAATACGACCGGCTGCCAATACTCTTTACGCATGAAAAATAAAATATATAAATGAATAAATTTAAAAAGAAAAAGGTGTAGGTGAATGATTTCGTTGACGGCTGTAGGAAATCCCAGCAATTGTTAGCATGTAAGTTGTGCATAGTTATTAATAAGAAAAATAAAAGATTTATGAATACCATTGAATAAACTATAATCTTAGATACTCGCCAAATCTTGAGCTATCAGTCCTAAATTGGCGAAGAGTTGCGCATCAAAGATGGCACGAAGTAAAATGAGCAAAAGCGGATCAATCCCGTTATATAAACTCTTTTTCTTCGGCCATCGAAGTTTTATCAAAAACAGAACACAGATAGCGGATGTAAACATTTTGGTATGCATTTTATAACTTGACGTTTCGTTTGCAACTCTACAAACATTTTCAAAAATGACCGTTAATTTTAAAAAATGGTTACTTAAAATGCATACCAAAATGTTTATATCCGCTATCTGTGTTCTGTTTTTGGATCAATCCCGGTTTTTGATAAACTACTCACCCACCCCTCCCTAGGGTTTGGATTGACCCTAACCCCAACCCTAGAGAGGGGTGGGTGAGTGGTTTACCAGGAACCGGGATTGATCCACAAAAGCTTGTGTGAAATTCCAGCACGTGACAGAACATAGCACCATATTGAACCAGTTTCCTTTACATTACCAACTTTCATATCGTGAGGGCTTGGGTACAAGTCCTTAATTTTCATAATTGCGAGATAAGACCTCTATAGAAAGAAAGACCATAATGTAAATAGCAAATTCCAAACGTTTGTTGTTAAAGGGATTAATAGTTAACAATTTATAGCTGTTTTGAAATACAAGAAATTCCAAAGAAATGTATGGCTTTTAGGCACTTGTGCAGAATTGTCCGTAACCCATAAGTTTCTTAGGAAATTCTTGTATATCAGAACAGCTATATGTCGTTAGCTACTGACCCCTTTAAAACCAAACTTTGGGATTTTGCTATTTATAGCTATAGTGTGGTCTTTTTTTATACAGGTCTTATCTCAGTATAAACTCTGGGTTCATACAAATATTTGAGAGCAAAATTTCACTCTTTCCCCATTTTTTTCCTCATTCGAAATTAAGAGTAGTAAAACATTTATAAAGATTCTTATTTATATTGGAACCAGATATTTTTTTATTGAAAATTATTTCACGTCTCATTCATGCCGCAAGAGCATTGTTTGAATCAATGATTCAAACAAAAAGTAAAACCACTGCGGAATACTTGGTACATTGCAATTGCTGTTCGAAGCTCGAGTATTTCTAGTATTTAAGTACTTTGCTAGAATTACAGATCATAAATTCCAGACTTTTTCACGACTTTCGAGACGTTTTTTGGATTTCCATACTTCTTCCAGCTTTTCGGACTCTGTGCGACTCCGCACTCTGTATACCTATCTCGCACAAAAACGGCCAGAAAACCCTAGGCTTAAGGAATATGGGAGCAAAACTTAACAGTAAGCCACCCCCTCCCCCCTCCCTCCCCCTCACATTCATCACTCTAACAATCTCAACCCCAGGCCTCAAAGAGTTAACCTTATTCTACAATCTCCGAATTATAATCAAAAACAAGCAAACATATAAAATAACTTCTTGTAAGTAATATTATGTTTTATAAACACACAATATAAAATATATATCAGTATTAAGAGATTAAATCTACCTATTTTACAGTCAATTCCTTAAAAATATAAAAATAAGTCTCCTTAGGATTTCACAAAAAGTTCTGGTTCTCGTCATACAAACATGTTGCAAAAAAGCCAACTAAAGCAAAATCACATTTATGTGTGAATAATATATAAGGATATAGACAAAGATTATTTTAAAAATTCTGAAGTGCAAATTACCGCTGCATATTTCACAAGTATTTTGCATGTTGTATCTTTAACCAATCTCTTTTTCGAGAGTTAATTAAAAACTATAATTCTATTGCGTTTTTAAGTCTCAATCTTAGGATTGTATTCTGTTAATAGTTAAAAGAGTATCGTTATAAAAACAGACTGGGTTTAGAAAGTTTAACTTGTGTTTTGATACACCATCAGACATTCATTAATTGTAAGACTGGTCCAGTCATGGGTTTGTACAATTTTTACAATTTTGACTACATCGACAAAAACGTTTTAAACTGACGTTCAATTTGAATTTAGGTACTTCATTTATCTACAAGATCATAATTTTAAAAATCCAAATATTTGGTAGTAGCAATTATATGAAGACAATAAATTATTATTATTAAATAGAAACAAAGTGGATGAATCTCTTTAACGGATTACTCTTTTCTATAAAACATTTAAAAACTTCTTTGAATTGTTTGTCATGAATGTGCGCTATCTCATTCCTTCGAGGAAAGAGGGCTTGTTACTTGTAGAAAACACAAAACCATTGTTTAAACAAAAACAAAAAAATCTTTACCCTTCAACCCCAAGGAGTTTATTAGCACCTGAAATCTTCTTACATATTTCACAGAAAATGTAACAATTGGTAATTAGGATTATGGATTTCACCCGGTAAAACATTTTGTGCAGCATGAAAAGAAAAAATTCTTCCAAACCGTTTGTATAGAAAGTATATATTTGAGATTGGTAGACTTAAGCAATGTCTTTTAACGTTTATTCTTGGTTTTCACACAATCCCAAGAACGCAAAAGACAATAGACATTGCGACCATATTGGTGTGCCAAACGAAAGAAATAATCAAAATTATTTTGTTAAGAGTACACCAATATGGCCGCCATGACGTCAGGTGAAAACCGGCAATGGGGCTAAAGGGTTAACCAAAGACAATCCTTGCTTATTTCTGTGTTGAAGAAATAACGAAAGAAACATGTTTTACTTTAATCCCGTCACTTCCATTTCTTTCGCATTTTTCTTTTTTAGTCTCAATGAATTCTCGTTCATTTATTGTAGTATTGATAAATTCTCTTTCATTTATTGTAGTGTTAATAAAAAGTATACCGAGAGATTAAAATATTTTCCCATAATCTGAGTTAGCGACCCAATACATGTTTTAGCTCTGTGATACTAGTGGTACGCCAGTATGTAGTGATCCGACCGCCTGCTATTGAACAAGTCAGCGGAGACCGCCAGTGTCATAGTTAAGTTAAAACAATCTCTACTTTGCCAAGGCTGCGAGGTTTAATGTTCTGGTACTGATACGGGAACCAGCACGGCTAAAGAGGAGAAAATTCAAAGAATAAGTTACCATTACACTCCCGGGGGGTACGTTAGGGATTTGTGGGTTTGGATGTGCCGCTGGGACCCCCTAACCCTTAGCCTATACAAGAGCTAGCTCAGGCTGAATTTCCCGAAATATACCCCCTTCCCCCCATCCAGCCTAGAGTTTCTGCTTTCCAGAAACTAATGAAGTTACTAGCACATTCTAGCCAAAACAAAACCTCTTACAAAAATCGTTTCTATACTTTGAGTGGCAACTCGCCATGTTCTAACGAGAAGAGAACTGGGTTTGAGTTGGGACGGCAAAGAATCTCTGGATTGATTGGATGGACAGCCAGTTCATAAACAATATGGCAGAAAGCAGGAAAAAGGCAGAAGTAGACATAAAATCAGTTCAATTAACCGAAAACTACATTCCCTGAGACGAACCGGCTGTCCATCCAATCAATCAGTAGGTGCTTTGAGGTTCCAACTCGAACCGAGTTCTCTTCACGATTAGAACATGGTAAATTTCTGGTTTCTTTAATCTAGACAAAATTTTCAACAAAATGCTCAGTTTCGTGAAAAATGATACCCTAACGTAGACCCAAACTCTGATTAATATATCCTATCCAAAAGTACAATGATTGAGAACCATACCCTTTACAGCGGTATAGATATATAGCTCACATACGGTAGTATTTTCCCTTTCCTGGGTTACACTCTTTTTTATCTCTTTTTTATGATGCGGTCGAACGTTCATTAATATCTTGAGGATCAGTCTCGCCTTAAATATAGGCGGATATTTGTTTACATTTTTCCCTTCATTAGCATATGTGCACCAGTTTCCAATAAGGTTACAAAAACTGAAGCACTGTATATAGAGTACTAAAGTGATAACGTCAAAAAAATTTGATTTATAAAATCACTAATTTAGTTGTAACATTAAGAAAGAACAAGATGAAACATGCCTCCATGCCGAAGTTTAGCATTTTACCATTAATCAGTGATGAAATATTGCTGCGGTTATGCTCTGATGACCTCATACAAATCCTTCTAAAACTGGCTCGGTTCCTAACGTAATGAACCGAACTATTTTTAGAAGGATTTGTATGGAGTCATTAAAGCATAACTGTGGTTATATCTCGCCTACAATTTGCACTAACATGCTGATTCTTGGCAAGGATACATTTTAAGTCTTAATCCCTCTGATGATCTCAACAAGACTCATCAGTTCACAAATTTTAATTTTTGTGACGTCACACTTTACCACTCTTAAGCTAATGGAGATTTTACAGAGAATGCATGCCTCATTGACGGTTTTGTTCCCCAGGTGTTTGGAGTAATTTGGAACCGCGATGATCTTGTTAGAAACTGTATGCAGAGTCAAGAGTGTTATATAATGTAATCTAATAGAGATTTTACAAAGAATGTTTTGAGTATTTTGGAACCGTGATATCTTTTTAGAAGGTGCTTGAATAGAGTCAAGAATTTCACTTTCTTGTTGGCTCGACACGCTTTATCAAGTTTTCAACTAAAACCATATTTATCCTTAACAGGAATGCTGCGTCGGTGTTTCTATAGAAACAGTTTTTATAAATCTTACATTGTAGTGAATTGAGAATTCATTTTTTTAAAAAACTGACGTTTCGGACTGTAGTCCTTCGTCGGAGTGAATGTATGAACCCATATATTCACTCTGATGATGGACTACAGTCCGAAACGTCAGTTTTTTTTAAAAAAAATTCTCAATTCACTACGGTGTAAAATTTATCTACTTGTAAAACCATATTTATCTTTGTTCGTTCGCTACCTAAAGTTGTATGCTAATGAAGCAGATTGTAATCAATGACATCAGTAAGATTCGCCAATTCTTTCAACGGTTCTTATACCTAAAACACTCTTATTTAATAAGAAATTTCAAGTACAGATAACAGATACGAGCTAGTAGCTAAATTGAAGTCACTAAAATAGCCACAAAGGCCACGTTGTAGCGGGCATTACCCGTTAAAGCTACCATAAAAATATACTGGGCCTGAATGTTGGCAGCCACGGACAGCTGTTTCCGTTGGCTCTTATCAGCATGGCATGGCAAACAAACAGGCTCAGGTTCCCACAGAAGATAAGTAACGCTACCTTCGCGGTCCGAAACTTATATTTATAAACAGTGTTCAACTGAAGATATAAAAAAAAGTAATATCTTTATGGGACTAGACGATAATATCTTGGCCCGCATTTATTGCTTAAAGTAATATAATCTTGAATCATGATTTTTGTCATATTTGAAGCAAAGATTAACACAAGTTGCTAGGATGCTTTTATGTTTCCATACTGACATGTATGCTTTTAACCAGTACATATCACGTTTTACTGGAACTTATTTATTTGTGTTTATAGTCGATAAATTTGTAATAAGAAAGTGCAACATCAAGTACTGAATTGAATTGAACTGGGCAAATGAAACAAACATAACCTCATTGTACAAATATCTAGAACTACAAAAGTAATTACCTTTTTAGAATGTGAGTTGAATTTCTTGCAGATCGTCGTGGTAAAGCAGCCACTTTTGAAGTCTTGAGAGGTGACATCACCGAAGAAACGCTAGTCGAAGCCCCGACCCTGAAAAAAAATATTAAGGTCATTTGAAAATGTTGAAATAAGTTCAATCCCTCGCACTGAACACATTAAATAAGTTTCAAAATGCCAATCAATTATGTTCTCCCGTAAAACTTAAAGTCCGCATCGATAATTTGAAAGTTCCCGGGTGTTCCCAGATGTAATCGCGCGCTTCATTATTTAACTTACCTCAAAGACTGTCCACTCGGCGATCTCGTGTGCGCAACTTTGCCTTCGTCTAACCTGTCACAAAAAAACAAATCATGTTAAACTAGAAAAGCACTCCTAGAGCGCAGACGTCCGCCAACCCTAAGTTAAGACGAATATATTTTTGTCGCTACATCTTCACGACGCAAGTTGACGTGAGCTGTGGGATTAAAATATTTCTTATCGAGATTTCGTACACAATTTGAACTCATGAGTGTGCACAAGAGGTTATACTGATTTGACTTAGGTTTAATACTTTATTAAAGTTTAAGATGAAGAGCATGTCAGCTTGTCAGTAAAAAACGTTTTACTGTACTGTAAGTCTTTCAAAATTTCAAAGTTATTCCAGCACAATAATTTATCTTTCACTTAAACATTTCTAATAGTATTCTCACAGAAAATTCTAATTTCAACTGTCACAATTTCCATGTAATTCGTGTGCAAAATCAATGCTTACTTCAGTGTACCAGTAGTTGCTGAGCGTGGATGACGTAATGCTCTGCTCGTCTTAAGTCTTCTAAGCTCATCTCCCTGAGTAAGTACTTTGTCGGAACCTTGATGTGTTACGTTTTTTAGAGGAGGGGTTCGAGATTCGACACTGCTAGTCCGACTGGAATACGATGGGCTAACAGTAGAAGACCTCAGAATTGGAGAAAGATCCTGTGGAACAAGAAAGAAAAATAATGTTTTCGAAAGAAATCTAATAGTTAGGGTCTTAAAATCTTGGTGGTTCACAACCAACGACAGACAGAAAAAAAGATGGAAGAAAAATAATTGAACAATTGGTTAATTATTTCAAACGTGCGAAGGAGGTTTTGTTCATTTCAAGTGTATTGGGGGAGGTTGGTCGCATATTACAAAAAAGAAGGGTTACCCATTTTTAAGGGTTGAAGAAGGGTTTCAAGACTTAAGCAACCAAAAACCGAAAAAAATTAGGAAAAAGTTGAAGAGCTGTAAAGCACAGTTACCTGACCTGCTTTCAACATACGTCAAAAAAGACTGTAGAGTTCCTAAAGCTGTGGTATGATCCCGGGGATATTTGTTTATAACTGCAATATTTCGTCAGGATGCTCTCCCACGTAAATGATTTTCACTGAGAGAGGTCCTGAGTTAATTAAAAACATCTCACAAATATCAATTAAAACTAAGAATAAATTACAATGTATTCAAAACTGACAAATGCATGCAGTAAAACCATTCACAAACAATATCTAATTGATGTGTTCTAAACGTAGAATATGTAAAAAAAGATGGAGAGTGGGAGTGGGAGAGATTGCTGGCAGAGTGGGGTAAATCCAGCCACCCTTGTTTACTGGATTGATGATGATGATGATGATGATGATGAATGGAGTCTCAATATAAAAATTTAGAAGGTTTAAAAAGAATTCCAAATTATTAAAAATGTTTATTTATAAAAAATTTACTTGAACTCTTTTATGGTTTTACATGATTTTATTTTGTAGTGTTAAATGTGTTCCAGTCTTTTTTCCCAAATGGCATTTGACTTTAGGAAGACGTAACTTGTTTCTGTTTTTCGTGTTACAATTGTGTGCCTCTACTTAAACGATTTCAAGTGTAAGGTCAATGTACAAAGACCATTAAGGTATTTAAATATATGGACGCATCTATGATAGCATCGTCGCACAGCAAGTTTTGCTCAACCAAAGGTGTTTAGCGCATCGGTAGCTGACGAAAGAGGAATTTAATCAATGAATATTCAAAGTGAAGAAGATTGTTAGACCTAAGGATAATATGGTTGGCTATTCAAAAAGAAACAAGAACACTCAACCAATTTAACGCTTATCTACAATGAAATACCTTGTAGACCCTGTGTGATCTTTTGTTACCAGTATCTTCAATACTTATTGTGTCGACTCCATTTGTAATTTTGCTAATACAACTCTGCTCCATTCTATCCAGCACTGTTATAAAATATAATGAATAACAATTAGGATTAAGCTTAAATGTTTCTAGTACATCGCTGATAGGCTAATATCTTGACACATATGACACGGAACAGTTTTTGAGGTCAAATTTGGCGAAATAACAATTTCAACACCGAGACAAAAGAAAATGTCGGCAAAAACAAATCTTCTGATCTAATTACCTCGGTTCACAACTGCTCTGTCCTTTGACTTATCTTTCTCCTTGCTTTTGTAGATGTCTCCCTGGATCCACAGGCTTGCTTGCTTCCTGTACAAAGAAAACTTTAGTGTTAAAAAACTAAAGAAAATTTTAGAGCAGAGAAGTCAGGGAGAAGGAAAAGAATGAAGTAGCAATATAATACTGATATTAACAATGTTTGCAAGATATAAAAAGATGATGGTTCTCAGGCCATTTGGATAAAAATGAGAGTTGAATTTTTCAGGGCTACTGTACGATTTGAGAGTACTGCCAGTTTTGGAATATACGCAGTCTAATAATTAAGTCTCTAGATCTGACACAAAACACGGAACTTTCCACACACACACACACACACACACAAAACAGTTAAAATATTGCAATTTCAACTTACTAAATAAATACTGTGGCGTGGAAACACGTCATGAGGGGAGAGGACGGACTGGCACCTTCCTAATCCTCTTAAGGGAGAAACCTTATTTTTATATAATGCCTTATTTATCGGCAAAAAGTAAAAATATTGCATTTATAAATTATAGTCATGTCGGGTTGACATAATTGGTAAGGTGCCAGTCTAATGTGCGAGAGGCTCGGGTTTGATTCCGGCTCGACCAACACTCAGGGTATCAAAAAAATTGGGGAGAAGATGCTGCCTTAATACTCTAACATCTGTAAATGGTTAGACCTTCGCATCTTCTCGGATAAGGACGTTAAACCGTAGGCCCATTTTCTCAATATTCTATCAAGGGAATGAAAAGAACCCACGTGCTTGTGGTCTGTCTAGAGTCTAAGTCATTGAGGGCATGTATACGTATCAAATACTTATGTGAGCAGCTGCTGTGGACTATCTAAGACTCTCAAAATGCTGACCCAGTATTTGCATGTAAAGTGACACTGAAACGCCCCTTGGGGAGTTGTCATTAAGGATTTGCATTTTTTTATGTCCTGGTAAGCAAAACTCATTATAATCGACATAAGAAAATAAAATAAGACCAAAAATATTTTTATGTAAAGTTTTCTTTTACTGAACAAAAATTGGAAAAGAAATATTACAAACTGACTCTTTGTGTATGGTTTTTCAAAAATATTGTTAATGAAGTAGAGTGTGGCTTTGTGGTCAGCGTGCTGGATTTGCATGCAGATGTTCCGGGTTCAAATCTCACTCTGATCACTATCTGGATTTGTCTTGGGTGATCCCTGAGTCATATCCACCACGCTTTGTAAATAGCCAATTGGTTTGCTTCCTACCAGTTGGGGTTTTTAATGTATCGTGTGTGTGTCAAACTCAGAAAGAGTAGCTTCACAGCTACTCCCAAATCCGAGTATAAATAAAGTTGTTTGTTTGTTTGTTTTTGTTTTGTTTTGGGGTATGTAGGAACAGTCTAGTCTCCCTCGCAGGCATTATCTTAGTTATCAAGCAACGCATCACTCCCCACTAGTGGGGAGAAACATTGTGTGACGATCCATAATGGCTGCGAAGGAGACTAGGAACAGTCTAGCTTGATGAATATGAGTAAACCTGCAAAGCCTTTTGGTTGTCTTACTTACTCCTCAAGAAAATTCTGTTGTGGTCCAATAATTGAACCTGGACGACAAATCCTGGTAGTACATGAAAAACCAGAAAATAAGTTAATATGTTAAATTTAAAGCACTCTCAAAATGATGGTAACATACAAAGTGTTGCATCAACAGTATAATAATAATTTATATATGTCATAAAGCATTGTACAAAGAAAATGCTGAATTCTGAAACTTCTATCTAGTAAAATTAACATTGAATCCTTAATTCCCTCCAAAAATACTAGTGAATCCAACAAAGTAAAATATTGTTCCAGTAGAAAAACCCAAACATTTGAAAAAAATTATGTTCCATTCAAATTTTTGCCACCAATTATTTCACTTTAAAGCTTATTATAAAAAGCCAGTACACACCAAAAGCTGTGTGCACTCTGATAGACAAAATCACTCCTCAAATTATTGACAATAATGCCAAAAATATCTAATTGCATGGCCACTTTTTCAAATTCAAAGTTTAATGGCTATTATTCATTCTCTTTGAGAAACATGCTACAAATGAATAATTTAACAACAAGATTGATTGTTATTTCAAAGGTCTATTGAGTGTCTCGCATGACTACATACACACAAAATATATGTACACACTTTCAGATATAATAAACAACATATTTTTGATTTTCCTCCTTACTTTTTTATCCCCTTTCACGGGTCATTCATATAGAGAAAAGTGACAAATTTCGAGACACCCCCTAAACTTTTTCACTATGGTTAGGATTACAGATTATTGACTAGGTATGACTAATCCCCACTTTTTGACACCCTCTTTTTTCAATCAACAGACTTTCATTGTCTACCTTCTCTCTCCATCTCATCAGTGATTTCTCCTTCCTTTGATGAGGAAGAGTCCTTAGCTTCATCATCAATGATCAATGCTTTTTTTAATGCCTTCAGTGCCCTCAAACATAGTCAATGATACAGCGTCTGTACAATCTAAACTCACTTTCCTCCACACTTATATTACAGTACATCAACTCCAACTTTCCTCCACACTTATATTACAGTACATCAACTCCAACTTTCCTCCACACTTATATTACAGTACATCAACTCCTGCCTTCAAGCCAACTACATAACTGCATCAAACAATTTCTGCTTTTAACCTTTTCCAATCAAACACTATTAATATCATTAGTTCAGAGATACATATTTTAAAACAGTGCTCACCTGAGCCAACCAATTGCTTCAGCTGCAGTAAAGTGATAATGTTTCATTATATATGCACCAATGAGAGTTCCAGTTCTCCCAAGACCAGCTGACAAATAAAACTGTATTAGCAAATGTTATACCTGAAGTGGACCAAGTTAGAGATGAGGGCTGGAGTAGCAGAATCAGGCAGTTTAGCTGACTCCTCTAAGAATAAACTAGATTTGACTGACACAAGTCTGTCATGTACAAAAGACAGCTGGCAAATAATCATAATTACAGTACTTGTTGCCATAAATCTTTAATAATTTATCTATATGTAACATATGTATAATATATTTTCTTCTCGCATATTCTTGAGTTTAGGACGACCAAAGAATATGTGAAAGATGCAAGTGGAGAAGGAGAGTGCTGGCTCAAGAGTATTGGCTTGAAGGAAGATGCCTTGAATTGAGCAAGATGGAGAGTGGGAGTTGAAGAGATTGTTGTTAGAGTGGAGTAAATCTGGCCTTCCCGTTTTATGGGAATAAATCCGGATCAAGATTGGATGATGATGATGATGATCTATAGATACATATTAAAAAAAGTTCTTTTTCACAAATCTACAGGTAAAATTCCCCATACAAGGGCTAAATATCATGAGGAACCAAACAAAGATGGAAAAAGACATTTTTTTAGTTCTACTATGTACAACATCCTACAGACCAATGAATAAATATCATAAGTGAAGCCTGTGGTTGAATAATTAATGGGAAACAAATATTGTTCTCAACTCGCTTTGCTTGTGCATTATTCAAATTTCTTGTTCATTGTGTTAATAGCACGTGGGTGTATTTGTAAACAATCCACTCACATCCAGTTACCAACCCTTAATAATTAGCCAGGGTGTTTGAAGTCATGTCAGTATGGCTGGAAATTGTCACATGATAACATGCATATTGACTATAGTTAATTTGGGTTGTACAGAGCCAACTGGTCACAGACTCTTGGTTCCATAATTTCCTTGCCATGGTAGTTTCACGTTACCAGTAACAATTGTTACGTTGAAAATCCTGTGGCCTGGAACATATGGTGTAGTAGCTACAGGCAAGCTCTGCACAGCATTACAGCAAAAACCTCTTGAATTAAAAGCAAAATTTAGACTTCAACTTTTGAGTGAACTTCTTATAATTAGAACTGACTCAAATTTTTAACACAACCCAAGAAACGAGTACCCACCGTATATGGGATTTCAAGCGGTGGATTCGTGTCCTCTCTAAATAGAGCATGTCAAAGAATATGCTACTTTGTTTCTAGTTGTAACAAGGGTAAAGGTTAAATATCATTGATTATTACGGAGCTAAAAGTGTTACATCCTCACCTCGACGAAGCCATGTCCAAATTACAGAGGAATTGTATGGAGTACGC